>APFE031472250.1:36072-54136 GCA_000404065.3 Pinus taeda
CTTGATGTGGCTTTGAAGCTTGTAGATGACCATCATTTCCCCCCTGTCAGATACAAGGTGAGATGATGGAGAAAAATCAGATGCAAGACTTTTCAATGCTCTGGAACAAGTTCTGACATGTGTTTGGAATATCTTCTTAGCTGTTGATTCCCATTGCCAAGAAGCAATCCATCCAAGATGAATCTTTGTTCTTGCAGGATGTTTGTTTTTGAAGCATCTGTGTGAAGGATGGCTAGTTTTATGATAGTGCTTACATGGATGAAGATCAAAACAATGATCTTTAAGATGGCCAACTTGATCATAGTGTTGGCGTTTCACAATCTGTTGTTGTTGTTGTTGCGGTGGAAGAGGAGTAGAATCTGGATTAGCTGGAGGTGAATTGTCATGAGGAGTAGGTGAACTATCATGAATAAATCCAGCACTCTGAAACTGAATGGGATTTGAGTAGTCTGGAATATGAAAGGACAAGTCCTTGTCATATCCAAGACCAGTTCTGTGCTTGTTTTGGACAAGTTGTTCCCAAGGTCTGATGATGGGCTTGGGAAGTGCAGACTGAGTTTCTGCATCTGCATGTACAACTGCTACTTTATTTGAATGAATTGTAACATTATCTACTTGCTGCTGATGGGTGGTTGTCTCAATGTTCTGAACAGGTTCAAAATGATCTCTATTTTGATGTAGCTCTTCTTGCTGTAGCTGTGATTCAAGTTGCAAAAATTCTATCTTCTCTCGTGCATTTTGCAAACAAGTTTGAATATGAGAGAGAGAATCCTTGCTAACTTTTACCATCCCATCAATACTGGAATGTATTAGGGTATTCAGTAACTCTAATACATCATCCATTCGATCCATTTCAAAACAATGCTTCAACTACAAATGCACTTTCTTAGAATGTACAAGTACAAGTAAACTTATATATATCAGACAATGCCAAATAACTGCAACTTAAAGAATATAAACAAGTTGTGCACCAAGATCATTAATTCCTGGGGTTCCAAGATCACTAATAAGATTAACAATCTCACTATGCAATACTTACTAAACTTGTGGTAACTTAGAAGAAGAGCATCAATATTATACTACTCAGAGAACCTTTTCAAAATATCAAATCTGAAAGTCTGTCCGTAGTACCGTTGCAGATAGAAACATGAACTTTGTCATCCCCTTGGACTTGAATAATAAAATGGAAAATGTTGTAAAAGTGTTGATCAATAGTGGAAGACAAATTGAGACATTCAACCTTGTTCATGCATAGGGTGTTTTCCAGCAGCATAATGAAAATCCAAAAGAAATATATGTTTCCATATGTGGCTATACCAAAACTTCAGCCAGAAACAAATCACCCCGTGACTTCCTCCTCTCCAAAGTCTCCACACAGAAACTTGAACCTGTTTATGTATAAGCTCAATGTCTAAAATTGGCCTCTCAGCGTCCTATTCCGAATCGACCCTCGCAAATTTACAAATAAAGCGCAGTGCAGTTTCATCCAAGTGAAACTTTGCTTTCATTGTCATATACAGATTCGGGCCCTACATTATCAATCCTCCATGCACCAGAACAATGGTGTCCTTTAGCCATCGGCGGGGGATTTGAATCGCAGTCCCTATTTTCGAATGTTCCGAGATCTGTAGACCAGGAATGCTCTCAAATTCAACAAACGAAAGGCTCTTTGCTGACTGACTTAAATCATCCTCCACACAGCGCAAATTAAATTGTTTTGGGTCTAAAATTGATCTAATTGTTCTTCGAGCGAGCATTCTTCCATTTTCTTTGAACTTGAAGTACAAGTTCTCTTCATATGCGAGCGTTTGCCTCTCCTTGCAATTTTGTTTCGCACCCGTTCAATGCATCGTGGAGCTGTGGGTGCCCTTCTGGTGTATGACATTACTCACCATGTGACATTTGAGAATGTTGAGAGGTGGTATAAAGAGCTCAAGGATCATACAGATGTCAACATTGTGGTGATGCTAGTAGGAAACAAGTCCGGTTTACTGCGTTTGAGAGATGTTTTTGTTGAAGAAGTGAAATCGTTTGCGAAGAGAGAGAGCCTCTACTTCATGGAAACATCTGCATTGGACTGATAAATTTGCACAGGGATAGATGCCTGCGTTCAGCTAAAAGAAGAATGGATATCCACAGCACCTCCAACACTGATGTCAAACTCCAGCGAGGACGACACGTTCAACTCAACCCATTAAACATATTTTACTCATCCCGCCATCAAGTAACCTCGGATGACAGTGTTCAAGAAGAGACTCGGCAACTCGAACCTCTGATTTCAGACTTTGGTGCACTCAACCACAACAAGAGAGGGAACTAGCTTCTAGGCTAGTCAGGATTGCACACGGCCTATATAGTATCAGCGGCAGCCCAAATACGTCCCACACATCTGAAGGAGCTTGATTCTGGCTTGCGATAGGAGTAATCACAAGTTGAACCAAAAGTTTAGATTACAGCCCAAAGGCATTTGTAACAACCCATATAATTCTCATTTTGTCAACCAGCAACATAGACAATCATACATAGTGTAATGCCTGGTTCGGATGGCCAGATATATCTGGTGTCACTCGCGTACCAAAGTCCCTAAAAAAGGTTCTCTTCAAATACTTCAGCTCAATTATACTTTCTCTGATGTCTTCAAGAGCTCTATGTGACTTTTTCTTTACTGGAGCTCGGCGAGAAACTTGTGGAGACCATCGATAACACAGTGACCTGACACTACTAACATCAAATATGACATGTGAAAATACCTTGGCTAACCTTGGCATGTATTTCTTTAAGAAAAATAAATCTGTATAGACAAAATTTCCAGTGAGTTGAGCTTGCACAACATCAGGCTTGTTAGGATCTGGACGACAATGCTTCAAAACCAATCCCAATACCTCTTTCTCAGCTATTTCCTTTGTCACTTTTCTTTTTCAAATAGCGCAGAAACTAGGCTTTACAATGCGCAGAATGAGAATGAATTAATCATATTCGATGACTGGAAAAGAATAATGGGTTAGTGTGCGTAGATGGGTTCCGGTGAAACTGCGGCGTTTTGTTTCCCTGAGACGTTACTGTGCATAAGATAGAACTGAGCAGAATGTTATGATGTTCTAATGATAGTACTGAAAAGAAATGTTTGGTAACTGGTGTGAGGCTTTATGATGACTACACAGAGCAGAATATGGAGCGTTGCTACCAGGTGAGGGATAGCAAAACACATTCCCTATGGAGATGTGGCAATAATTAGTGTCAGCAAATTGGCAGAGCTCAGATGCGCAGGAGGGTTAAGTTTCCAAAATAGGAAAAACCAGCGTTACATATGCAGACTGCACTCAATAAAGTGGAACGGCTAAAGGAGTCTATAATCACCATTACGCACAAAACTAAACAAGTGAATGTAGAAAACTAAATGTTGAGCTTGATTAGTTCATAAAACTCATGGAAGGACACACATCATAAAACTCATTAAAACATAGAAACGTTGGTTTACACAGGCCACAAAAACAAGTGGCTTACACAATATTGAGAAGGTTATGAACATACCAGCTCCGATACCATGTTAAATAGACATGGGGAGCGAGAAAGATATGAATGATAAAGCATGCATTACCATTTGTATTCACAAATGATACATATTTATAGTACATGTGGTGACCGTTGGGATTCACATCCCAAGGTCCCTTGGACTGCTTAGTCTCTTTAGCTTCCACACTAACCCATTTAGGATTAGGTGTCCAACAGTAAGCATATGCGCATAGATCAAACAATCATATCAACCATACAAATAGGTAGATTTGCGATACTTTAGATTAGCACAGAATTATCAAAGCAACTTATCTTTATTTACTTCCAATAAATCCAGATCACATAGCTGCGGACTCTTCCAGGCCTCTATGCACATAGCTGTAGAGCCTCTATCCACTACCGACACTCTCGACTCGGACTTACAGATGCTTACATATTGTTCTCCTCAAAAACCCATTACAGTAAGATCATATCCAAGACTTAGCTACCTCTACCCACCGAGCCTCGCTCTATTTATACTTTTCCATGGATCGTGATCCACGGGTGGGCCAAATCAACTTACATTTCTTTACATTGTTTTTGGGCGGACTACCCTTTGACTTTGACCTAGTACAAATCGCGCTCCGCGCTTCTCATAGAATATTTACCTTCGCCTTTCCCAAACTTGCGGGCTTCTGCTACCCAACACCTGACATTGAAAATTCCACCCAATATAGTATTTTTGTCTAATGAACTCCCCACCCAATCTTCATCTATGAGGCCACACAACTTTACTCCCTCTATCCGTTTATACCATAGTCTAAACTGGTAGTGCCTCTGAGGTATAATAAAACATGCTTAGCTGCCTTGCGTAATAATTTAGTTTCCCTAACCATAGCTTAGTTTAGTTGGATGAATTCATAACACATATCGAGTCGTGTGTTCACAAGTTACATCAGTGAACCCACTAGTTGTTGATAAATGGTAGCATCCACTTTCTCACCTAAAGCGACATCCTCCTTCCTCTAGTTGGTTACTAGAGGTGTCTCCATGGGTTTGCAACTCCATGCAAAACTTCTATAGTATCTCATTTGCATACTTGCCTTGAGAGACAAACAATTACTCATTGCCTTTCCATACTTCCAATTTGGGGAAGTAGCGCATGAGACCCATGTCCTTCATTTCAAATTCCCTTGCAAGGTCCTCCTTACAAGATTTGATCAGCTACTTCTCACCATTTTTTTTTTTTTTTTACTTTTTGGTTCACAGAATCCCAAGGTCAGTGGGTCCGCTATGTCCAGGTTTGGAAAACGCTAGTGTGGACACACAACCCGAAGGGGGTCATACCCCTCAGCCTATTTACTGACCTGACCCCAAGAGCTTTCGGGAATTGACCCTGTGACCTCCCAATTGGCGAGGCATTGACTTGAGCGATTGAGCTAACTCTTGGGGCTTAGCTACTCCTCACTAGTTAAAACCAAATCATCAACATATAAGACAATAATAAGCAATTTATCTTCTACCGAGATATGATAGAGGTTTGTAACTGCTTCACTTTTGGTGAAGCCCAAACTGGTGAGATAGCTATCGATCGTGGTGTACCAAGCACGAGGTGCTTGTTTGAGGACATACAATGCTCGCTTGAGTCCGCAGACATGAGTGTCTTGATAAAAAGTCTCAAAATCTCCTAGTTGCTTGATGTACACCTACTCCTCGGTAAACACATTAAGGAATGTTGTTTTTACATCCATCTGGTGGATCTTCCACCCCATCTGCGCAACCAGAGCAAGAATTGATCTAATTCATGAGTACCTTGTTACAGGAGAAAATGTCTCCTCATAATCAATTCCTTCAACTTGAGAGTACCCCTTGGACACAAATATGGCCTTATACTTCTCTATGCTTACATATACTACCTGATTCACTTTGAATATCCATCTTGAACCCACAACTGATTTATCTTCTGGTCTTGGGACCACTTGCTAAACACTATTATTTATAATGCATTTGTATTCCTCCACCATTGCATCAACCCATACAAGTTGCTCTACTACTTCCTCGAAAGATGATGGCTCAGTATCTACAAGTTCAGTCATTAGAGCCATATATCTTGTGTATTTCTCAGGTGACCTTCTCTGCCTATGCTAATTTAAATAAGCACCCACATTCTCCCTTGCATCCTAAACAAATCTTTTAGCTTCTTTGGTTCTTTTCCTTACTTCTTTGGATGATTTTACTTTAGTGGCTGTCTCCACTCTTTGCTTCTCAATCGACCCATTGCTGGGAATCCTACACCAAACGGTCTAAGGTCTAATTGGGATTTCTCATTAGGGAGATCCCCCTACATGTTGGTGGGTCCAGAACCATCAACACGATCTGTGATATGCAATATCGCAATCGCAATCGATATCCTATCAGGGGCCGCTTTAGAAACACTTTGCCTTTTGTGACTGCAATATGTGATTATCGCATCAGAACTTTTCTTTCCTAGGGACGATTTGAAATCGTTGACCTCTACCTTCTGCGATAAGTGAAATTTAGGACCAATGGTGGCCTGCCACTTGGCGCTTCCCCATTCGCTAAAGTTTCTCCATGTCATCTCCTCCTACCAGGTGTCCAAGTCAAACATAAACTTTGATTTGCTCTAACTTCTTCACATGAAAGCGAATTTGAGTGTTGTTCACACTGTTGGAATTAGGATGAAGAGCACTTCTATCTGATGCTAAGTTTATCCAAATTCTACCACTTGAGTTTTGAGCATTTTACCATGCCACTAGTACTTCTTTAAAGATCCATCTGGATCAGCTTACTAGATACATAGAAAAAAATCAACTAAATCCATTGAAATATTGCAATCACATCAACCCGCTCAAAGGGAATCAATTGATTCCCCAACCACTCCTGGATCGAGAAAAATATCAAGGAGGAAATCATTAAGCATAACCACTAAGAATTTGGAACAAGAAACATAGACTTCCAATGCCCAATCCACTCCTGGGACATAAATCTCTTCTTCCACCATGCCTCATTATGAATCTTGCATCAGTAGTTATGGTACACGGATGGAATATGACATGGTTTCAAGTGAAATCCATAGATCACATGCTTAAAATTTTTTTGTGAATAGGTTGAAGGAATCATGCCTCCAACAGTTCAAAAACCATCTCCATTTATCATTCTCAAAGATACTGTTGCACCTACAAAAAGCAGTAATTCATGACATGGAGATTGAATTTGGTGTAGGTTGGTCCATAAAAAAGGTTAAACTACAAATTTCTCAGAACTACAAAATATTTAGGTGCAACCAAACAAAGGACATAAAAAAAATCCCACCTGAGCAAAAGCTCAAAATAAGGCTACTTAATGTAATTATAAAAGTATGGCAAGACTTTGTAAAAGTGTATGAGAAGATGGATGAACGAAGGAAGTTTGGTGGGGAGAGTACCCAGGTATTTGAATTTTCTCATAATATTATATCAAATTTATCAAAAGGTTTTTATATTTTATTTGTGCATAGTTAAATTAAATTAGTATATGTTTCAAGACAAGGCCTCCAAGGCTAGGATTGCAAAACAAAGTGCCATGCATCACGACGACCAAAAAGGTCTACAGGCCTTGACTTGTACCTTCGTAAGTATATTTAATATGTGAAATGATATATATATATATATATATATATATATATATATATATAGAAATAAGTAAATGATTGCATATTAATTAGTTTAACTAGTTCATGTGCCATGTTTTGACACGAGGAAAAATATGGCTGCTGTCCAAAAAAATTCGAAAGGACATGTTACAAAACAAGAAGTGGACCGATGATTTTGTTATCCAGATGGAGAATGAGGTATCAACAATTCACTTTCAATAAGTTAGTTGTATATTGTTTTGTTTATATGTCAATTTTCATTTCTTACAACATAGAGTAGAGGCAACATACCCTTGTTTGCCATATTTAGCCAATGAAAAATGTTTTACATTCTAATTATAAAATTGATTGAAATATGATTGGAACATGATAGGATAAATCAAATACTCCTAGGGTAATATATTGGTGGAATGTTGCTCACCATATCAATGGAATGTTTCCTTTAGCACACAATCTAGCAAGGTCCTTATGAAGGGAAAACCTAAGGTACAACTACTAGACTACAATTGGATAATGACCCACTCTCGCTTTAGTAAAGGTCACATTCTCTTTAAAAACTCTCACCGATGGGAGGAGTCTCAAGATCTCTCTACAAAAATCGAGGTTTTCCAAGTAGTTCCCTTCTTGAATCTATAAGCCATTAGGGAATATCCCACGGGACTAGGATTGAGAATTAACCCCCAATTTAAGGTGAGGGAACAAGACTACATTCAAAACCATTCCTTCTTCCAAGTCACCCAAAAAGACATGCCCAAAGTTCCCAACGAGAAACTAGCATAAGCACCCGATTGCACAATGAAAAAAATACCTTTAGGATTGGATTTCCCACCTTCAAACATATTCTCTCGACCAATGAGCAAGGGGAAATATGATTGGATTAGGGAGAGAAGATAAAATGGCACAATACATCAGCTACACTAGTGGCTGTCAAGGGTTACTAGCTGTCAGCTGAAGACAAATCTAGGAGAAAAATTCTCCTATGGGGTCACCCACTTTTGGTGGTTAACATTGCCCACCATACCTTGTGTTGTCACCCTAGAGACAGTACTTGGCTGAAAGGGAACCAATGTCTAGGACATCCACAAAATTATTTCAAAACTTTTAAAATATTGTTAAAATTTTATTAAAATGTTCCCAGAGGTGATATATTCCATTGTGTAACAAAAATTAATCTTGGAGATGAATCTTTATGCCCAAATTGGCCTGATAATAGAAAGATTTTAATTATTTTACTAGAAAGTAAAACTGGCAAGAGACTAGGGTTTATAACTCGTGCTTGTTAATAGAATCCAAATTTAAAAATCTAGGATGAAAGCTTGAATGACTTAGATTAAGAATGGAAGTACATAAGAAATCAAGAACCTATTAAGAGGTCTTTGAACAAAACTTACAAGTATTCATTGTAGCTATTAAAGATACATAAAATAAATTTGTAACTTGCTCAAATAATGTTATGATCATACACGTGCATCAAAGAAGGAAAATGAATGTGGAAAACACATAAGAGAAAGAACACATATTACAATGTACAAAAACATATTGGAACCAACATGGTGACTTTTATTATTATCTCCAAGGAAGCCAAAATTATTACACAAGTACTCAAAATGCTAAAACTCCGAACCCTTTTCTAGTGGTTCTCACGTCTTTTAAATATTACATCAAAATTATTTACAACGGTAACTATCATAAGATCTATAACTACTTACCTATCCATAACTAAAAATCCTCTTACAATCTTACAAAAAGGAATTTTCTCATTTTTGATAAGTCTGATGACTAGTGATGGGTCCCATCAACAGGTATATTTTGATGTTCATTATGATATCCTCCAACCCTTAAAATTGTCATTTTCTCACATTAATTCACATTTGTAGCCAAGATAAGCTTAGCAGGAATACTAAAGGGTGTTTGTCATATTGCATGGCATAATGTGATTAATATGTAGGAAAAAACAACAGAAACATTTTTGGAGATATTTACTATGCAAGGTCTTGGTGGAGACATCCAAAGAGAATATAGGGGGATTGTCCACTTCATTGACTCTGAGACTCAGCTTGAAGATCAAATATTCCTCATCAATAATTCAAATTCACTAAAAACTGAGGAAATCCAAGTGCATGTGAAAGATTAGGGGAACCAGATCCACCAATCTCCAGATTTTGGACGGGATCATTCCTCCTTTCAAGAGAGCTACCCCTAGGCTACTGTATAAATAAACCAACCTAAAGGTTCGTTAGGATTTGAGTTTTTGTTGAATATAGGAGTAGCTACTGAGATCTTAGTGGTTGGCACTGCGATTTTCATATTTCATATGATGTATGTGACTCTTATTTTATGTTAATGAGAAGTTCATTGTTGGCCTGCATATAAGTTAGTTTTGGAGGGTTGAAACCCTTGGGTTTGGGCATGGTCTGGGCCCAACACAGTGGATTTAGTCCCTCTCTTGTATTCTTTCTTTGTTCTTGTTCAAGCCATTTCATTTCTTTTCTTGTTTAAGTAGAAATTACATCACATAAACTTGTAGTTGTAGGTTTGCCTATCACCTCTCTTGTGGGAAAAGTGATTGGAAGATCTAAAACAATAACCCAAAACATGTGTTTATGATTTCTTAGAAATTGTTAAAGGTTGTATTGCAATCCTTTTTCATGCTTAGTTTCTACAACTTAGAGGTTAGTAGCCTTGATTTAGCAATTAGAAGTGTGTTGTAGGGTAGAGTATATTTTAATAAAATTCAACTCATTCTTTCCATGTTAATTTATCTTGATGTAAGATTGATTTATTGATGCATGTGTTTGATAGCCTGCAAGGATTGTTGTTGACTTGTAGGGGAGGGAACACTCTTCCATATCCACCTAGGCTATTCCATCTCTCTCTTGGACACTTCACATTGCTTCCAAACTCTACCATCGAGACCATTCTTCTAGGGAAAATAAAGGACATTGTGGGCATAAACTTTGGTGCAAGATAGGCCTCTGAGGGGTACTAAGATTGGATAAGGGCTCCCCACACCCTTAATTCACCTTATTATACCTTCATCCACCTTCCTTCACCTTCAAGACACGAATCATGTCCTCAAAAATATCTCAGAATCCCTCCTTGTAGCAATACATGGCCTCTTGTAGCACTTCTTGTAGCAGTCCTGTAGTGTTGTTTTCTTCAACCAGATATGCTCTAGACTTTGACCCTTGCATATTGAAGTTGAATAATGCCCCCCAAGATTTGATTTCATGATTAAGTAATACTTTAAGACCACTACGACCCCAACCTTTCCTCACTTCAAACATAAGATAACAAATATAATTAGAACTAACATTTTTTTCATAGTTGTGTTGAAGATAGAATTCCTCTTTTTCAAGCAAGTTGTAAATAGATAAATGATTCATGCAAGTAGGATATTGATTTCATTAAGGGTGAAAATAGAGTAGCATGGTTTACTTCTACAATTAGAATAACCTTTTCTTTTCATGCAATTTCAATTAGCATTTATGTTTAATGAATGACATTTTCACTTCTGTAGTTAGAATCATGTTCTTCTCCTTGAAATCATGTGCTTTCATAAGAAATTATATTTGTATTTAGTTGAAGGAGTGGTATCTTAACACCTTGATCTGATATCATGGTTGAGGGCGACATGAGTAGAACTTATTCTGCTATGCATATAACACTGTCACCTCTAACTTTGTACGAACCTTAGGTTGATAATTTAAATTCAGAAGCACTTGGGAGTTGCAACATCCTTGGTGCAATACCAGGGCTCATCACTTTTTGGCGCCGTTTCCGGGGAGGTGTCTAAGTAGGTGTTGTTTCTACTTAGGATTCAATTTTTTTCTTGTTTGTGTTTTGCATCAGTCTTATTGATCTGAAAAGTTTCAAAAAAGAAGAAGAAGAGAAAATTAAAAAAAGCAGAGCTAGTTCTTTCATGCCTTGAAGGAGTAGGGATAGTCAAGGGAAATTATTACCAAAAACCCCCACCCCCTCAAGCAGCCAAACTTAATTCTTCTTTGGTGACTTTGAACTTCCATCTCTGACAACAGGGGAGTTAGAAGACCCTCTAGGTGAGCAACCCAAAATTTTTAAGGAACCCATAGGGGAGGAATAACCTATCTCAGCTACCCAAACCATGGCTAAAAATAGGAACAATGAGCTTTTCCCTATTAGAGAAACCAATGGAGTGACCATAATGAAGAATATAAGCCTTTCGTCCCTTCCACATTTCCATGGCATAACCTTTGAGGATCCTAACACCCAATGTTTGAGTTTGTTGTTCTATGTAGGACCTATGACTATGCCTATGATGAACCGAAGTTGAAGTTGTTTCCATCTTCCCTCAAAGATGCAACGTTCCACTGGTTTATGAGTTTACCTGGAGGCAACATTACCACCTAGTCCCAAATGCAACAAGCCGTCAATGACAAATACATGGATTACTATAGGTCCAAAGAAAAAAAGGAGGAAATATTTAGGATGACCCTCGGACTTGATGAATCCTTAGAGGACTATGAGGAAATATTCCAACTTAATTATAAGAGGGCTAATTGTGCCCTTGACCTTGAGTCACTCAATCTAGTTATTGTCCGAGGGATTAGGGAGGATGTAATGGAAACCCTAAACATGCTGTCTGGAGGAGATATTTCTACCAATTTCCTTAGGACGACATAAAACTGTATTCAGGAATCACTTTAGGGGTGCTAGGAAAAAGGGTAGGTCTAGCCAAGGCTTGGTCAATTCCTCTCCCTCTATAACAACTATCAAGCATGAGTTAGGAAGTATGTTTGAGGATTTTAAGAGTGACAGGTTGCATACCTTTTCCCTACAAATGGAAACCATGCAAATTAAAATAAATCGAGAGGAAGAAGAAAGGGCACTATCTATCTTCTACCGTAGATGCACTAGGAGACACCCTAGGAATGAGTGCCCAATGAATGTCATAGAAGTCTGCTCTGTCTATGAAGAGAACCATGCAACAGATAAATGTCCCTCTTTTCCAGGACTAAAGGTTATATACAAAGGGGAGAAAGGTGGTTCAGAGAAACTCTGCTTCATTAACCAAAGAAGGCCTCAAGGCCCTCGACCATATCAATAGGGAATGAAAAGTGCACACTATCCCCATTACAATCCAAATCAGAATGCACCTTTTCCAACCTTGGTACCCTTCCACTCATCGATCATGGTCCACACCTCCTCCTTGGCATTATACTCCTCAATAATCTCCTCAACCTCTTAACCATCCTTTCCATCCATATCCACTTCAATCTTCCCAATGGGAAAACCCTCACCAGGGTGGAGGCCTCAGACAACTCAACCTCTTGCTTTACTACCTCCACCTCAACCTCAACCACAAATAACTCACCATACCCCACCTAAGAAACCTCAAATGTCTGCTCAACCCAATCCGAACCCAAACAATAAGCGTGCACAATAGGTCTATAGTGGGGAGACATCCTATCCAACGTATGCTGTGGAAATCCAATAGATCAACCTTTAGTCTGGGAAGATGTTCCTAGATAATCAACCACCTTCTCCACATGAAGAGATTGAAGTAGAGAAGGAAGAGAGAGCCCCTCAAGCCAATGCACCTCCTTATCCTAAAAGGTTGGTCCACCCTAAACAACACACCCCAAAAGAGAATAAACTTCTAGGAGAATTGAAGAAATTGTGTGTCAAGATACCCCTTCTCTAGGCCATCAAAGATGTTCCCATTTAAAACAAGCTTATTAAGGAAGGATGTTTCAAAAGGCCCGGGAGAATAAGAAGAGATACCCCCACTATCAATGTTGTTGGACAACTATATGATCTTATGCTTGGAAGGGTAATCTCCCCAAAGTACTTGGATCCTGGTAGCCCAGTACTAGATGTGCACATTGATAACATTATGGTCCCTAATATCTTGATTGACTTTGGGGCTGCAGTCAATGTGATGAACAGGGAAACTATGCTGAAGCTCAACATCCAAGGGGCCTTAAGGATGACCACTGCAATGTTGCAGCTTGTAGACAGATCCACAATAGCTCTCAAGGGAGTTATTGAGGATGTCTTGGTATCTATTGACTTCTGGGTGTACCGGCTGATTTCTTGGTCCTCCAATCCAAAACCACGTTTAATGGCTATCCTATCATACTAGGAAGACATTGGTTGGCCACTGCTGATGCCTACATTAGTTGCAGGGTTGGGAACATGACCATTAAGAATGGGCATCTATCAAAACAACTTGTGTTGTATCCTCTTGCTCAAGCTTCTATTGAGCATGATTTTCCCTCATGGTTAGAGGAAGAGTAAGAGGATTAATTTTATCAGACATCCCTCTACCCATTCTGCACTCTAGATACTATTATAGGGGGAGGACAACTTAATGAAGATTATCTTATCGACCATATCTTAGAGAGTCAACCCCTCACTGCCATGTCAGTTGATGAACTGATGAAAGAATCTAAGAGTAATCCCTGGACTGATTTTTTCTCTGCTAATTCCAACCTAGAACATTCCAAGATTGTGGAGATTGGCTCATCAAGAACTCTAAAGATCAACCCCTCCCTATTAGCCAAGTAGGAAGAACAATTATGCAATGTGTTGAGGCCACACCTGGATGATTTTTCTTGGGATTATAAGGAGATGAAAGGTGTTCATCCCTCAGTCTATACTCATCATATCTACGTCAAAGAGGAATGCAAGCCTATGCACCAACCCGAGGATGAAACCATCTCTTAAGGACATTATGAAAGAGGAATTACAAAAGCTATTGGATGCAACGTTCATATACCCAATTTCAGATAGTGAGTGGGTGTCCCCTCTCATTTTAGTCCCCAAGAAAAATGGCAAGTGGAGGGTCTATGTTAACTATCAATAACTTAACAATGCTATAAATGAGGGAAATTTCCCTTTGCCCTTCATTTACCGAGTTCAAGATGGACTTGCAGGGAAGAAATTCTTCTCCTTCCTAGATGGATTTAGTGGGTAAAACCAAATACAAATCAACGATAAGGACCAAGATAAGACCACATTCACATGTTGTTAGGGTAACTTTTCCTATAGGGTCCTTCCATTAAGTCTATGCAATGCCACTGCTACCTTCTATAGGGAAGTTCTAAGTATCTTTGTTGAACTTGTTCATGACATTGTTGAAATATACATGGATGAATTCACTCCTGACGGATGTGAATTCCAGGAAGCCATTTCTAATTTGTGAAAAGTTAAAGAAATTCATTGAAATGAATCTTTCATTGAGTCCCAAGAAATGTGATTTTTTGATGAATGTAGGGATTGTCCTTGACCATTCCATATCCAAGGAAGGGATATAGGTTTACCCAAAAAAGGTTCCATCATTAAAAGGGTCCCTATACCTAAAAAACGAGAGATATCATGAGATTCCTTGGATTGGCTGGGTATTATAGAAGGTTCATTAAAGAATTTAGTAAACTAGCCTCACCCTTATTTGGACTTCTGGCTAAAGATTCATACTTTTGTTGGACATGAAACTAAAAAGAGGCCTTTGAAGTGCATAAAGGAAAGTTGACCATGACACCCATCCTTAGAGGTCCTAAATGGGAATTACAATTCCATATACACACAAATGACTCAGATTAAGTTGTAGGGGTAGCCTTAGGACAAGTAGGAAACAAATTGCCTTATGTTATCTCTTTCATCAGTAAGAACCTTTCTAAAGATGAGCTAAATTATATAATTACTGAAAAGGAGCTCCTTGCTGTGGTACATTCTTTGAACAAGTTTAGGCATTACATCATTGGTTATCAAACTTTTATTCACTCTGATCATGCATCCATTAATTATTTAATGAATAAATCTGATGTCAATGTTAGGATAATTAGGTGTTTGTTATTATTGCAGTAATTTTATTTGACTATTATTAACGAACCAAGGAAAGAGAATGTTGTTACAGATTCCTTATCAAGACAAACCCTGCTTGTAACAAAGGAAGAAATGGTAGATGATCAACTCCTAGATGAACACCTCTTTTCCATCTCGGTGCTTTCTCCTTAGTTTGCTAATATAGCCAACTACTTGATTGTTGGGAGGTTCCCTCCTAATCTCTCCTCCAAGGAGAATAGAAATATTGTTAAGAAAAGTGCCTCATAAGACCAGGAAATAACATATTTGAATTCCTGGAATAAGGCTTTATAAGTCTCGACCTCATTGGGAGAGAAATATGCACTGATATGTAAATTTTTAACAATGTTGGGTTTAATTGAAATGTCGAGAGGGATGGTCTCTTCAATATTCGACAAGTTCTTCTTAGAATCAACATCATAAATGGATGCAAAATTCGTAGATAACTCAATGATATTGGGTCAATAAAGTTCATTAAAATAATCCTAGAAGGAATCTGGCAAGGAGGAATGATGATGATGATTGTCCCATGGTTCATCATCTGGCATCATGATCTACATGATTCTCTCATTGGTGGAAAACGTATGAGAGAGGATCATACAATGTACCATAATCTAAAGAACAATCAATCCAATTAATCGAAGAGGAAGGATCACCATAGACCGCAAGCCAAATGGATGGTTTCGTAATCTTGATCAATGGGTTTGAGTGACATACAATCACCAAAAATGTAAATATTAGATTGATCTAGTAAAACCCATGGATCAACTACAACTATAACATTACAAGAAGAAATCATATTGATACAGGAGACCAAAGTGGATTTGTCGAGTAGTTGAGGAGGAGGAAGCGGAAAGGTTCTCACGAGAGAGGAATCCTTAAGCAGTCCAACTCGAACATAATGATAAAAGGTGAGGGGTTTCCCCCACGAAAGGGACACTTCCTATAACTGAAGAATCAATGGAAAATAAAGTGAGTTGATCGATGGTTATGATACCGCTTTAATGAGGAAAAGTGATCATTCAAAAGTAAGTGGAAATTGTTATCACTCAGGTTGTTCCCTGCTTCCTGTAGCGAATACGGCCGAGGTAACCACTAACCAATATTTTAGCTGCAGGTCCTATCCTACCTGCAACTAGAGAGGGCTCTCTCTTTGAAATTTAGCTTTGTTTTGGAGTGTTTTAGGCTAGTTATGATGAATAGGTTTGATTTTAAGTTTGTTGGATGGTGATCTCAGACAGAGCTAGGGTGCAAGTATATAACTGTTTTTTCCATTGGGCAATGGAGTTACTGAAAGTGTAATCGTTGAAAGAGTTTCTTGGTCAAAAGTTAGTGCCACAGAGTAGGATAGGCAAGCTAGGAACAACTTTCAAATCTGGAAATGATGGAATCAGGTCAGGGAATGAAAGGCAATCAAGAATCTTTCATTATACTAGCAGAGGGAAAGTGAATGAATATTGTGCAGGAGCAATTAAGAATTCCTAAACAGTATTCAAAATGAAAGAATTAGTGCAAACATGAGCAGTTAAGAATTCATATTCATGACTAATCCTGAAGAAAACATAGTTAACAACAAAGATTGAACATAGGGTGCATTCAGACAAATCCTATGCTATTCTTCTTCTCTGTTATCAAGATTATGAAACATACATGGAATTTATGAATATAGAGAACATAAAACACGGTTTAGTATAACTTATTGTTCCATAGCATGACACAAGAATTCTGTAACAGGTCCCATAACATCCAATCCACCTTCAGATGATTCAAACACAGTGAACTTCAACAACACTTTGTATTAATACAGTCTGATATGTTACAACGCAGTCCAGAAAGAAAATCACCAACCAACAATAATACATCTCTTTGACAAATATATATAGGAGTTTACAACATATCCCATAGGGAAATATCTGGACATCAATGTATCCATCTACTCTGACATAATCAATAACTATTTGCGGAAAAATCGCGCAGCAATAACTGAGGAATTAAAAGCTCTTTACTCGTTGTAGCAGGTGTCCTATGTGCTGTTGACCCTTTGACTTTGGCAGTCGGTGGGTGACTGCTTCCTTGATGTGTTGTCTTGTAGTGCTATCCTGTGCCACCTAGTTTGCGCTTTTTGAATATTTTTAGCGCGCATTTCCCCCATCGTCAGTTTGATTTTCTGGTAGCCGAGCCATATAATGCAACTTGCTTATGCAGACAATAAATAAGAAGAGAATCAAACTACTTTAGAATCTGAAGCAGGATTTTCCACCAATCCTCTGTTGTTAATTGATGTTTTCTTAATTTGAATAATGTTTCATCAGCTTTAGTGTATGTGTAATAATTCGGCCAAACTGGAAAAAGGTGTGCTACCTCATGCTCTATGTAAAACAAATCCTCCAGTTTACCATATAAACTCTGCCTTGTGGGAGGGACTGCCTCTTCTGTGCTGCTTGATGATGCTGTGATTTGATTTTGTACATAGGTACTCAGCCTCTTTGCATATTGTTCCTGTTTTAGGAGCCTTCCAGTGCTAGTGACTAGGCTGGGTAAACCTTTGGTTTGTAAATTTGAAAGCCTCTGTCTAAAATCATTTACCTCTATCTGCATTTCTTGGCACTTTCTTTTTATGGTTTGGACAAAATTTCTCATGGTCAACACCTTCTTGACTCTTACAATAGTCTCTGTCCTGTTCTGGATGTTCACTGTTGCCAGCTGGTCACCAGTACTAGTATTCACGAAGTGAATCAATCGATTGGCTTGCTCAGGCTTATCTGCTAATAATGTTCTGGCCTTATGAGTTTCATGCTGAGCTATAATAATCAATTCTATTTGGTCAAAAATGGTTTGTATTGATGTCCATTGATCAATAAGAGATTGACCAATTTTATTCCACAAAATTGTTTTTATCTCGGTCAGGGTTCTATGGAGAGTGAGGTCTTTCTCCAAGGTCTTTATCTTATTTTCTAGGGCCTTTACTTCCCTGGTCTTCTCAGCAACTGTCATCTGTGATTTATCATAACTAGCCTCAATCTTGGCTAGCTTTTCTTTAGTTTCCTTCATTTCTGCCATTTGTAATTCTAGAGC
>APFE031472254.1:14715-24821 GCA_000404065.3 Pinus taeda
TTTAAATTTAAATGGTTATTAATTCAAATTATCTAATTTGTTATCATTTTCATGAGTTAATATGGTATTATAAATATTTTGAAATGAAATACTTGTTGATCAATGGTTGTCATTGATGTCAACCCAAGCAACACAAGGGGCTACACCTAACTTGCATGAACATTTTGACTTGACAACTTACTCTATTATGAGTCAAAGATATTCTAGATGGATTCTACTCATCGAGATGTTTCCATTGATATATGGAATTCCAAGTAATTCTTTAGGGTTTGAGAGATATTCATGTTTGAAGTTAGTAAGCCCAGTTAACCCTATGGGGTTGTGGTCATTGAATAGTTAATAATTACAATTTTTTTTTTTGCTCCTAAAATCCCTCCAACTTTCACTTGTTGACCACTCTCTCAACTCAAGACATTCATATAAATAATGGCCCTCATATCCTCCTCTAGTAAGGATTTTGTGGCTTCAAACAGGTCATCATGGAATGTTCACTATAAAAAAAAATTTGCGAAGCTTCAAAAGATGAATTAAAACCCATTTGAGCCGAAATCATGATGAACCTCATGACTGAATTTTAGATCTTGGTGTGATATATTTTCGGAGATATGATCTGAGGAAGTTAGGGCTTTTGCATGCTCCCGAATTACATGTCAAACAGGTGATGTTGGTAAAATTGTCATAACTTTCTCTCTTAGCATTGAATTCAAATTTGATAAATAGTCACAGAAAGAGGACAAACTATAGTTTGTTGAGTATAGTTTTAAGGGCTGAAGGTAACAATAGTGACACGTGGAACTTCTTACAAGTTAGCTCTACTGAACCAGTCTATAATCAGGTCATCGTGGGCGATTGGGCATAACTCTTTCTTGAAGAATCCAATATTGATCAGACCTATGGGTTTGGAAACATGACGTAGAGGGATACCACAGGACAAAATTTAAGACCCTAGAGATCCGAAATTACATAGATACAATAGATTCAATATTGAGCTCCTAGAAGGTGTTGGGCATGGGATCCCCCACAACATGTTTTTGGTGCTCAAAGCCCAAGTTTTGGTCAATTATATTGTAAGAATTCACGATTTGTGGGCACAGAGTGTGAAGTCTAGGATGAGTCATAGGGTTGTCCGTCCTAAAATATTGTAATTTAATGGAAAATTGTGTCGGCCTACCCATGGTCCGTGGACCATGGGATTGTATAAATAGAGTGAGGCTCTAAGTGTAAAGGGGAGTACGGATATATAGAATAGCAAAGGCATGGTTCGAGGTTAGGGTTGAATTTGAAGTGTATTGGGTCATAATAGTAGGAAGAGGCTCTACAACTGAGTGCACAGAGGCCTAGTAGAGTCCGTAGCTGAGTGCACGGACACTTGTAGTTGAGTGCACAGGGCGAAGTCGGGTCTGTACTTGGGATTGAAAGTTAATAAAGAGAATTTTACTCTATGCATATGTTCTTGAATCCATATTTTGATGTTATGCATTAATTTTACTCTGTTTATTTACTGTACGCAATTGATAAATACTTGTATGAATGCTTATATATGAAAATAATCTAAGTAATCAGCCAACATAGCCTAATTAAGGAAGACTTGGGTAAATAACATGGGTGGTGTGGCGGCTAGAATTGCACAAAGATAGTATCGCAGGGCATGGGATGCCCGCTGATGCGCATAGCACAAAAAGTGCGAAGGTTGGACCACGTACCAATCACCTCCTATCATGCATCCCCAGGGTGCAGAAACATGGTTCTAAGACCATCCCATACTACTTCGAGTGAGACCTCAGTCCATGCTCCTCGGACTATTACCGAAAGGGCCAGTAGTACTAGGATTTGTTGGATAAATCACTCCTGAACCTGGGTCAGGCCACACCAATCCAACAAATGGTTCTGTTGCTAGGACTAGGATCTGCATAAGGGATGTCTGATGTCATGCCACTGGAACCCAACAAGGAAGGAAATTGAAGAGTGGTTGGAAAAGAAGATTCATGAGTTCATGACACCGGAAAATAGAAATCCACAAGTATCTAAGGAAAAGTGGTTGGAGCGCTATGTGTATACGGAAATCCACGAGATTTTCTTTGCATCCTTTCCTTATGAGCTGTATGAGTGGATCGTGAAGTTAGCTGACAACCAGGGAAGGTGTAGGCTCGACAAACCAATAGTGTGGACTCCAGAATTAGTGTGCAGACTAGAAGCATCAGAAGATAAGATTTCACAAGCTGTGGACCATTGGCTCAACCGAATAATAGGGGGTTTTATTGCTGAGTTTGCGGTAGACATGACCGTGAGGTACAATGAGGTAGAATGATGCTTTCTCAAAGGACCGTGAGGTAAGTATATTAAATCTTTGAATACTTGGATTAAGATGCTATTGTGTGAAAAAAGGCCCATGTTAATACATTAATGTTTGGGACTACGCAGAGCGGAAAGGTCTACAAAAGTAGCGAAGAATTAGAAAATAGTCCCTTAATTTCACCCTCGCAATAGAGCAAGGAAGACTTCACTAAGCTCTCTCCGAGAAGCATGGTTAGTTCGATAAGGCAGTGCATTCTGCGGTTACCAACTCCACCCACACCGCCACCCTCTTCACTTCCCTCACCTCCATCTCCACCCACTCCACCTCCACCACCTCTGTAGTGTAGTATGGCAAGCGCGATCAAACTACTAGTATTCAGAGGAGTAGGGAATGAAGATCCGGACCAATTCTATTTCGTGGTAAGAGCAGTATGGGAAGCAAAAGGTGTCATGGACGACAATATTAAGAAGGCTACATTGGTGAGTGTTCTGTAGGATCGCGCATTAACATGGTATATCAAGCACTCTAACGACCACCCAAACATAGGCATAGCAGAGATCTAGAATGTGTTGAACGGGGAATTTAGCAAGCCAAAGTCAGAAACACAATCAATCATCGGGTTTAAAGAAATCACGATGCTCCCAGGCGAGACTCCTTGGGATCTATATCAACGGCTGAAGAGTACGATTTGTGAAGCCAATATGACGTTGACAGATGGACAACATTGTTCATGGTTTGTAGCATCTCTGACACACTTGAGGACGACATTGTCACAACAGAAACTTTCCACCCAGGCTGAAGCGTTGGAAATGGAAATGAGATTACATGAGACCCTGATACAAGACCTTGGGTGGGGAGTTCAACAAATCCACATGCAACTATAGAATCTGTGTTTGGAAATGCAAAGTATGAAGCAGGATAGGGCACTGCGGTTAGAGGTGCATGAGGAAGTATGATGCATAAAATGCAAAGGCGAGGGCCATGACAAGGATCACCATCCAGTGTTCGTGAACTAATTGGTAGGAGGAGGTCTAATGCCATTGAGACCGTAGGCAAAGACAGGTCCGAGTGTGGCACTCACTTTATGGTATGCAACTTATCAGATAGGAGGGAAACACATGACAGGTAATTGTCATTTGTTGCAGAAGTATACACATACACCCCAACAATTGTTTTGTAATTTCTGCAAGTCAGTAGGCCATGATGAGTGCACTTGCCGCAGCTATGAGCTAATGATGGATCAGACCCCTACCTATAGGATGCACACTGAAATGTGAGCCCTTGACTTAGATGCAGGGACAGCGCGCGATGAATTTCAGGGGCGAGGTCAAGGACGAGGTGGAATGGGACCAGGAAGGGGTTGCGGACAATTAATTTGTTACAATTGTGGAGGACCAGGGCACTATGCCCACAATTGTATCAACTCGATGAGGATATCTTGTTCGTATTATGCTCAGTTTTATCATGAAACAATAGACTTTCCTATGTTGATCACAAGGATGCACGAAAAAGGGGTATTCCAACCTCCCCTGACTCAGAATATACAAATGATGAGGTTTGAGCCATGTGAAGAGGACCTGAATGTAAACATGATGCTTAGAAGCGGTACACCCATGGGAGAGGATACAGGGAAGAAACCAGAGGAAAGTACATGGGTTCACAAGGCTCCTACAAAGGAACCCAAGTTTGACTTAGAACGCACAAAGGAGACACTCATGGAAGCTAAGAAGAGCTTCACGAAGGCCTCCACTTTAGGTAGTAAGGATCAACCAGAGCTAGAAATGGATCCTTCAATGCTCACAACCTTTTTGGAGACATATATGAAATTGTTGCACGACAACAAGGTAGTTAAAGGATTACAGGAGCTGATCACCAAGTGTGCGGGGTTAAGAGAACTATGCATAGTCTGAAAATTGGGGAAGAATGCATTGCGCACTAGAAGGGAAATGAGGTTGACTACACAAATTGGTGAGTATGAAACGGATCAGGTAATCCTAGATTTGGGTTCAGACGTGAATGTATTACCAAAGAAAACATGGGAACGCATGGGTAGGCCTGCATTACAATGGTCCCCTATTCAATTACGAATGGCGAACCAACATAATATTTTGCCCATGGGGAGGTTACAAGGAGTAACAATTGATATTAAAGGCACGAGCGCACATGTGGTTTTTGAAGTAATAGAGATTGTCTATGACAAAAATCCCTATCCCATGCTGTTAGGAATGGACTGGGCCACTGATATGAATGGAGTCATCAACCTCAAGAAGCACAAAATGATATTCGAGAAAATGTCATTACGCGTAGTAGTCCCACTCGACCCAGTCAAAGGAGCGCGCTGCATTGAACCAGTGTGTGACAATGATAGCGATGATGATCTTGATTGTATTTACAAGATAACTGCATGAGACTAGGATTGGGTGAATCCAACTGCAGATGGGAGGATCTCGTGGGAGCGTAAAATCTCTTGCACTTCAGATTGAGACAAAGAAGTAGAGTGATGCTAGAATCGGTTGCATGAAGTGATGACGTTGAATTGCAACATGATGGTTAGATCACTGTGTTGCATGCCAACAAATCCAAGAGAGCTGCTGACATATTGTGGATTGACGGCGGTGGATGAATTCCTGAGTAACACCCGCACGATGGTGGGGTACACATCAAGGAAATTTTGAGGACTCGCACGGATGTAGAAGGATGATGCCCCTATAGTTTGGAAGTCTCCAGCTTCGAACAAGAGCCAGTCATCAAGGATTGAGCGACTTGCATGCCCACCTATCTCTATGGGTACACACATGTACTGTGCAGCTCACACAAGCACACCCCAAACTCAGGATCGAAAACTGGAACAGGACGCTTCAGCAGGAAAGGCGACGCACACCACAACCGTTCCACGTGGAAGCATTCAATAAGGTATGCGGAGTCCTAAACAGGGTTCACCAGGCAAGAAGAACTGATTGGGATCTGCGCATGCTAGTGGTTCAATGTGCCTATAGTATCATGCGCAAAAACCTAAGTGCATAGACGATTCCAAAGCTGAGGAGCAGAGTTGAGACCATAATTTTGGAGGAAAGGAATCCTCACATAATAGCTCCCACAGTTGGGACAGTATGCAAGGACCAGGACAAAGGAATTATGTAGCTACACGAGGGTGAACATATGTGGATTCAGGAAGCCATTCGGCAAGGGAACCTTAGACTTTGCAAAAAATATCGGGTACAATTGAGGAAGAAAAGCATGTTAATGGACGCTAAAATCAAAAAACTGGAAAACGAAATCGCATAAGCATGTCTCGTCGATAAACTAAGAATGAAAAAACAACATACAGAAAACCATACTATTGCATTAGAAGATTATCACTGAGAATTTGTGACTCTACTACCATGGTTGTCACCACACCTTACTAAACATAGTAACTAGGGGATCACACCACATAAGGAAGAACGTGTGGTGTTGACTATCATGAGGGTAATTGAGGAGTGCCCACGAACTAGGCTGGAAGGTGAATTGAAGTCTCACATAGGTGGTGCGACCACCTGAATAGCCATAGGGAGCACAGTCTTAATGCTCCAAGCAGTTGAAAGAAAGCACAGGACTATAAAGAAGTATGTGGGGGAGCTGTGTGATGAGGAGGTTGCGCGCATGATCGACATGTCACAAGGGTTGCGCCCGTGTAGAGGGGGTTGCGCTCAGGTAGGCTGCGAAGTGACCATTGGTGTTACTATTCATGACAAGAAATCCAATTTAAGACAAAGAGAAGCATGTGGTAGACAATTAAGACACGAAGTTAGAGCTAGATTTGGGATGATCTGCTGCCAAGAATGCATTAATGACTCAGAAATGGGGGGAACAGTCAAATTCAAATTTGAAAGATGCTATAAAAATACCAAGGTTGGCCATGAGACAACACTTGTTTGTTTGAGATTTGAGTTGTTACAAAAAGCACAGAGTGTTGAGCGCCAAGTGGTGTTTGAGCCCCCAAAGTTGCGAACAACTATAGACAACTCGAACAAGATGAAAACTACCAGGAGAGGTGTGGGTTTTGTCGAAAGTACTATCGAGGAAGCAACGCAGAGCCCTACGGCACCGGTGGGGGATGCACTGGAAATCCTGAAATCATCTCAAATACTAAGGCCCAAGAAGGACAAGCAGACAGCGGCACCAGTCCACATGTCCCCACGAAATCTGCAGTTTGGTAAACTTTCCATGGAGGAAAAGTGCAAGGATGTCAACCTTGAGACAAACAATGAGGAGGACCTACAGGCCCTTGTATATGAGATAGAGGTGGATGAAGAGATGATAGAAGACATCCAGCCAGTGCGCACTGCAGCATAACTGCCTGAATACGTTCCCCCATGAAAAGGGAAAGTTAAGGTACACAAGGAGCTGTATGCCACTAAGAGCACACTCCAAACCTCGCTCCTCCCATATGGAGTTTTGTTCCAAGGCTTGGACCTGGGAAGAGTGCCCACAATGAAATTTGAAGACTTGGACCTCGCGAACGACGAAAATTTCCCATATTTACAGACTAAGAACCTCATGAAACAAAGCAAGGAGGGGTCCATACAATGCTAGAACCGTAGAAATGGCTACGCGGTGTGGAGAAGGCTAGGTTACTCCACCTACTATGGATTCCACATTTTCAACGTGCACCGATTATGATGTTTGTCATCAGGCAGCTGCTTTGCCTGGTACATGATGTGTACTTGTGGATGGAGGAGCCCATTCCCATCATGGTGGAGCTTATCCATAGGATTTCTCAGCTTCCCTGTAAGGGAAAGGAACCCGCAGAGATAGTTGGCAAAAGCGGAGATTTGGCACTGGTAGAGGCCATTAAAAAGAAGTATAAATTGGAAAAGAAGAAGAGAAGCTATGTCATCAGTAGCATTAAAGATAAAGGGGTGTGCGTAGCCACCCAACTGCTAGCCAGAAAGGTGATGAGAAAATGCCATGGCGACAAGGTACCATCACCTGTGGTTGTGTTGGTTGAACAGTGCACAGAGGGGGTCTAGTTCAACTAGGCTAAGTTCCTTGGTGAGGAGTTCTTGATTAATTGTAAGGAAGCTTAGGAGTAGGGCAAGACATTCCAATACGCGTGATTTCTCTTGTCCATCTTACTGGTGACAGGGGAACTGCCGGAGGATAGTTATTTTCCTCATATTGAATAGGATTTTCCAGAGGCTGCCAAATATGTGTCGCTCTGGGCTATGAAGGATGCCACACGGATCCGCGAGACTAAGATCTTCTGGGTACTCATGGAGGCGAGTGTTCAGATGTGGAGGCGAGTGTTCAGATGTGGATTAATAGAAGGCCATGCCTATCCCCTTTAGTGTACAACAGTATGCATAGCTTTGTAGACTTCAAGGTGGATATGCACAATGTGTATATTAAGGCGTGTAAGGATCTGGTGTACAACTGGACCAAACTTCCATTCATCACGATTGATGATGCCATTTTTTCCCTGCTCAACTCATGGCCCCCCGAGTGGTGCACCCCAGATATGGTGGAGCACATAAGACAATAGTACAAAACATAAGGATGCCACCAAGCTACTGGCTCAGCAGAAGCGCAACGAGTAGTTGGCCACAGAGGTAGGGGTTGTCCGCGAGGCAGCAAAGGCCGCTGTAGAGTAGACCAAGGCTGCCAAAAAAGTAGCAATAGTGGCCACCATGATGCGGGAGGAAGGAGGCCTAGACTTGACCACGGGACAGGGAACAGAGGACACAGCAGAAGGTGTGGACCCAAGCACGACATATACACAACTGAAACGGTTGCGCGATACAGAATGAGTAGGCCCATAGAAGAAGACCAAGGCTTCCAAACTAGACAATGAACCTATTACAATGACAGAGGGTGACCTCTATGACATCGGTTACACAGTTCGCGAGGTCACCAGGGAAGCGCTCCAGGAAGCAATGACGGAGCAGTAGAATGTGTTGGAGGCCCTCAGGGCCCAGTTGCAAGAACTTTAGGTGTGGCCCCCATAGGAAGAAACAATAGCCACCTACGTTACTGCAGGTACTTCAGCAATAGAGTAGTTGCTGCAGGCCGAAATGACTAACACCATCGTGCTGCTGGAAGGAGCACTAACAGCGGAAAGCATATAGGATAGAGCCGCGGTGGGCCAGATCAAGCGACTTGGCCTAAACTTCACTGCCCTTCCATGGGATACTTTACACTAGCTACAGGATGAAATGACATCATAACTCCGCTCTAAGCAAGGACGCGCAGTACAGATGCTCAATAAATAGAGAATCAACATCGAGCAACTTAGTCTACAATGCGATGAAGTGTTGGCACATAATCAACAGCTGGAGAAAATGGTAGAGGAAGCATGTCGCCATGTTCCAGAGCTAGAAATTGTGATAGACCTCCCAGTTGGAGTGCGAATTCACAGATTGGCTAGTGGATTCCACGAGGCAAAGGAGGAAGCAATGAGGATACAACTAGACCTCAACCTTCAAATTGTCAAACTGCGATTAAAGGCACATTCATCCACGCCCTCGGAAGTTAGGGAATAGTGCACTGGCACTATCCAAAAAGGGATGGAGGAAATAGGACAGGCAATGCAGAACTGTACTACTATGTTGGAAGAATTATTCATGGTCATCATTTATTTATAGGAGGACCCCACCATACAACGCATGGAAATAGAGGCACGAGAGCTTCAAGTGCAGTATGACAATGTGCGCGGAATGACGCAAACAGTTGTCCTGACCCAAAGGCTGGCGAAGCTACAGTAGGTAAAGGCATTGAAGGAACAGGTGGATGTCACGTGACAGAAAGAGGCAGTACTTAAAGCATGCATCCAGCCTTGGATTGATGAGGCCTTCCTCATCACTGCCGATATTAAAGGAAAGCTCACACAGATGAAGATGATGCATGCCTTAAGACAGGGATTTTCCCATGACATTGAGCATTCGGTCGAAAAAGTAGAGCAGATCCAGCGGACAGTAGAACAGTGCGCTGCGGACCTTCATGCAACACAGGTGCAGTTGGAGGGGCTCTGTGCCAAGATTTCCACACCAGCAGAGTGACTCGAGACAAGTCATGATGATTGTGGTGGGGGCTTGTTGGGCATGGGATCCCCTGCAACATGTTTTTTGGGCTCAAAGCCCAAGTTTTGGTCAATTATATTGTAAGACTCCATGAATTACGGGTGTGGAGCATGAAGTCTAGGATGATTCATAGGGTTGTCCACCCTAAAATATTGTAATTTAATGTAAAGTTGTGTCGGCCTACCCATGGTTTATGGACCATGGGATTGTATAAATAGAGCGAGGCTCTAAGTGTAAAGGGGAGTATACATAGATAGAATAACGAAGGCATTGTTTGAGGTTAGAGTTGAATCCGAAGTGTACTGGGTCATAGGAGTAGGAAGAGGCTCTACCATTGAGTGCAAAAAGGCCTAATAGAGTCTGTAGCTGAGTGCACGGACTCCTGCAGCTGAGTGTGTAGGGTGGAGTTGGGTCTGTACTTAGGATTGAAAGTTAATAAAGAGAAGTTTATTCTATTTATCTGTTCTTGAATCTGTATTTTGATGTTATGCATTACTTTTAATCTTTTTATTTACTGTGTGCAATTGATAAATACTTGTATGAATTCTTATATATGAAATAATCTAAGTAATTAGCCAAAAGAGCCTAATTAAGGAAGACTTGGGTAAATAACACGGGTTGTGCGGCAGCTAGAACTGCACGAAGATAGTTGTTACAAAGTAAAATGTCACTGCCATCATGTCAGTCTCCCTACTGTGTTGTGAAACCACATTCACCTATACTCATGCTCCTCAAAATGGCTAAAAAACCCT
>APFE031472259.1:0-28796 GCA_000404065.3 Pinus taeda
GGACATGCAAAGAAAAACAGAGAAAAAGCAGACCGCTCTGATACCATTGATCCAGATTTAAACAGGAACACAATAAAATACAGAGATAACCATATACACAAAGATGCAGCGGAAATAATACTTCATTTCATTAATGGAAAATACTGAAATATGATTACAACCGGAAATAGAAATAAACCAGCTAGGGAGATGGTAGCTTATCTCTGAGAAGAGATGTGTGGCTACAAGCCTTTGAACTGTGTTACAATGAGGCTCGAAGGCCTATTTATTGTTGAGAAACAATGGAAAAACCCTTCACATTCCAAAACCTAACTCTAGAAGATGAAACGCCAAATTGTGGGGCCCATTTTTGGGTAAGTTGGTACATCAACTTCCCGGGGTCGCGAATTGGTCATCTTATCTCCATTTGATGTGCATGATAGTCCGTTGGAAAGATCTCTCCGAGGACTACGATGGAAAAGATGATTTTTAGATAGAAAAATCGCTCGCAGTACATTTCCCAAAAAACGTCGTTTAGGGCCTCAAAACGGCTCCCGAAGTTTAGAACCCGAAAAACTGCTAAAAATAGTAAACTGTGCTATAATTAAGGAAACTGAAAGAACTAAAAGAAGCACTAGAGGGGATCCACGTCGAATTAGTGGGTGGCCACCAATATCCACCTGGATCACTTGTACTTCAGGTTCATAATAGTTGGAACATTGGCAAAATAGGTTGCATGAAGTATCCACACTGCACTGCAACATGATGACCAAATCATTGCATTGTGTGTCCTCGGAGGTAAAAAAATTGCCTTGTTATGATGGTTTAACTGACAAGGATACATTTTTGGATGCATTTGAAAGGGAGGCACCTGAGAAGCATCGCTTTCAAGCCTTGTATTTGGCATTGCACGCTACACCTGCACGGTGGTGGGGTACGCACAAGGACAATTTTGAAGAATGGTGTGAGTACTGAAGAATGATGAGATTGTGGTTTGGTCACCCAAAAGTTCGGCTAATTGAGAAATATGATGGGAGAAATGATTTTCACGATCATTTAGAAAAGTGGATTAAGGTTTATGGAATTGAGCCGCAGCTAGAGTGGGTGCATATATTCTGTCACACTTTGGACATCATTCCTTTGAATTGGTACCTGGAAACAGAGTTCTCTCACAACACCACGGAGTGGGATATCTTAAGGGAAGGATTTTTTATGACCTTCAGCTTTGAGGATGGGTTCGAAAGCATTGATGAAGTGTTGCAAGAGGTCAAGGCAGCAATCTTTAGAATACCGTAAGATCCTTTAGAATTGATTCAACTAGATTGGAGCACCCAACTGCACCATGCATTGGAGTGCTATAATATGACTGCTGAAGGAGAGGATGAGGATCCAAGAAATATTAACATCCCAGAAGAAGAAGGCCACCATGAAGTTGAGGGACCACAAATAGAGAATCTAGACATCACCGCACCATTGAAAAATAGGCACGTAAACATTGGCACAGAAGCAATCCTGAACTTTGTGAATATTGGTGATTATTGGGATGATCCCATAGTAGATAAAGTCATTGAGTTGCTCCACGAATATTAGGATTTGTTCCCTACAAAGTTTTCAGACCTGAAAGGTATCATAAGATACTTGGGTGTGATGAAGATTACCCTGAATCTGGACACAAAGCCGGTTAAGCAGAGGCCATATCACCTTAATCCCAAGTATAAAGAGAAGGTCCACTTGGAGTTGGACAAGATGATTGAAGCAAGTAATATTAAACCTGTGGAGGAGTATGATTGGGTGATTCGAATGGTAGTTTAGGAAAGGAAGTAGAAGGATGAAATAAGGACTGGTGTAGATCTCAAAAAGCTTAACGATGCCTGCATTCATGATCCTTTTCCAACACCATTCACAGATGAAGTATTGGATAATGTTGGAGGGTAGGAGGCCTACTCATTCACTGATGGGTTCTTTGGGTACCATCAGATTAATATTGCACCAGAATATAGGAGTAAGACCACCTTCACAATAGCATGGGGATGCTTTTAGTATACATTGATGCCATTTGGACTTAAGAATGCACCGACGATCTTCTCGTGCGTAGTCTTTGCGGCATTCCAAGAATTTATTCACAAGTTCTTGGAGGTATATTTTGATGATTGGAAAATGTTTGGGCTAGTAAAGCACCATGTCGCCAATTTTTGCTTGATGTTGGATACATGCCGAAGTTATCAGATCATACTGAACCTTAAGAAATGCTTGTTCTGCATCCCTTTCAGAATTTTGTTGGGTCATGTGGTGTGCAAGCAAGGATTAATGGTGGACCCTACTAAGATCACGGTCATAGTCAATTTGGACGCGCCAAGAAGTGTCAAATAGTTGCACGCAACACTGGGTCATACTGGATACTATCGAAAGTTCATCAAGAGTTATGCTCAAATTCCCATGCCTATGGAAATGCTGCTAAATAAGGATACTACATTCTGTTGGAATGAAGAATGTCAGTGTAGTCTGGATGTTTTGAAGGAGAAAATGGTTACCACACCAATCTTGGTCTTTTCGGACTGGAAGAAAGAATTCCATGTGCACATTGATGCCTTGTGTATTGTGTTGGGAGCAGTGCTCACACAGGCTGGCGAAGGAGAATTGAATCATCCTATAGCATTTGCGAGCATAAATTTGTCAAAGGCTGAAAAGAATTATTCGATGACATAGCACGAAGGATTGGCTATGGTGTATGCGCTCCAAAAGCTCAGGAATTAACTGTTGGGCGGACATTTCAAGATGTACAAAGACCACTCCACATTGAAGTACCTAGTCAATAACCTGTGTTGGGGGGTGGGGGGGATATGCAGATGGTTGTTGTTATTCCAAGAATATGATTTTGAGGTAATCATGAAACCAGGAAGGTTGAATGCAGGACCTGACCATCTGTCGTGCATTCAGATAGGAGAAGAGCCTACTAATTTGGAAGAAGGGTTGTCTGGCACACAGCTCTTCGCAGTGCGCATAGAAGATAATCACTTCGTGGATATTATCCATTTTTTTACCACAGGAATGGCTCCAGAGGTATACACTAGTTAGCAGAAGAAAGAATTTGTGGTGCACACAGCAGATTTCTTAGTGATTTCCGACCAATTGTATAAAATGGAGTTGGATGAGATACTTCAACAATATGTGCCTGAGTTTGAACAAAATAGTATCCTCGCTGAAGCTCATATAGGTGTTGCAGGAGGACATTATCTAGGAAAACCAACAACACAAAAGGTTTTGAGCGCTGGGTTGTGGTGGCCAACGCTGCATAAGGATTCTAAAGAATATTGTAGGGCATGTGATGCATGTTAGAGGATGGGCAGGCCATAGCAAAGGGACAATCTACCACTGAATCTGCAGGTGTCATTGCAACCATTTGAGAAATGGAAAATTGAGTTTGTAGGACCGATTCAGCCCCCAGGTCAGAAAACGGGTGTGCGCTACATCATCATCGCACAAAATATTTGACTAGATGGGTGGAGGCACAACCTATGAAGGATTTTACAGGGGAAACAACAACAAAATTTTTGTTTTAATATGTGTTGACCAGGTTTGGTTGCCCAAAGGTATTGATGAGTGATTACGGTACATATTTTCTCAATGAAACGATCAGAGCATTGGTAGAAGAGTTCTAGGTTTACCACTGGAAGAATACGCCATATCATCTTCAAGCCAATGGAATGGCTGAGGATTTTAATAAGATATTGGAGAATGCATTGACGAAGGTTTGAAATACACAATTGAATGATTGGAATGTGTGTGTACTAGAAGTATTGTGGGCATATAGGACTACTTACCAAAAACTCATAGGTCAGACACCTTTTAGGTTGGTTTATGGCGTAGAAGTTGTGATGCCCATGGAGTATATCGTGCCTAGTCTATGCATAGCAGCTTTCACAAGAATAGCAGACCGTGGAGCCTTAGAAGAATAGCTCGCACAACTAATGGAGCTCGAAGAAGATAGATTTTTGGTTGGATTCCATTAGCAGGTTCAAAAGGAACACGAAAACACTTGGCATGATCGGCACATCAAACTGCATGCCTTCAAGGTAAAGAACCACTTTTATTATATGATAGCAAGTTTGCTAAGTCTCCAAGAAAGTTTCAGATGCACTAGTTGGGGCCATATGTCATCAAAGAAATTACAGATGGTGGCACACTTCAACTTGCAAAATTGAATGGAGAACCTCCAGGGAGGGTAAATGGAAGCTAGTCGAAGCCATACACAGGGGATCCAGCCCAATGACTACATGAGGGCAAGAAATTCTTAGCACTCTAGGCAGCTACAAGGGAGCACAAGACTATAAACTACACTATTCGGTTTGTAGAACTACACGATAGAGGTTCTCCATGGAAAAGGGTAATGTCGCAGTATCATAAGATGTGCAAAGGGATTTGTACTATGAGGGAAGATCTCGCGCAACATAGCCAGAAAATGACCATTATAACCATTGTTCATGATTTGATAGTGAGGAGATAGTTAAGAGGAGTGGGGGGATAGATGTAAGTCATTTAAGGCTGAAATTTTTGGAGATATGCCATCAAATCAACATTTATGGATGGATTTTGGGGGGAATGGTCAAATTTGAATTCGAATTTGCCTATAAATTATGTTTTTCCGTCTAGTAGAGAACACTTCACATCCTTAGAACTTTTGAGCTGTGTTATCCATTGTTTATGAATCCTCAGCTTTTCACAGATTTGGTCGCTAGCTCTGTGTTTGATAAGTTACCCGAGGATACCTAACGGCCTATTCTCAGCACGATGTCTGAACTAGGCGAAATTGCAAGCACTAGAGGAACGGTCGCCTCTGAGGGAGTTTCTCTAGGGGTTGTGAGTATAGAGGCTCCGGTTGTTGTGCCTATGGTGCCAAGGTCACCTAGGCTAAAACCTACACTGGTCCGAAAGTCCCCAAACCCAAGAAATACAAACAGAAGAGGTTGATGCAAGTGCGTGAATCACCAAGGAAGCATTCTGCTACCCAGTCCCAGAAGAAAGAAAAAGATATGGCAAAGGATAACGAGAAAGTTGTGGATTTGGAGGCTGAAAAGGGCGCAGAGGATATAGACACCAAGGGCATGGATCCCATCTCCAAACTTCTAGATTGCATCCCTCCATGAAAGGGAAAGGTGAAGGTCACTAAGGACCCAGATATAGGGAAATTCCTCCTAATGATGCCCCTACTACCAAAAGGCATCACATTTGAAGGACCACGCCTAGCGTGGGTGCCCCATTTAAATCTGGAAGACTAGGATTTGGTGGACCAAGAGAGGTTTCCACACCTTGCGACGAAGAATTATATGAAGACAATATATTACAAGGAATTCGGTGTCACCGCATTGGAGCCAGTCGAGTGGATTCACGGAGTGAACCAGTCAGGGTTGTTGATCCTATTGTGGGTGCCCCACTACCATCGCTCCAACATAAACCTCATTTGTATCAAGTAGTTGCTGAGCCTAGTGTATGATGGATGTTTTGGCTGAGTGTGCCAATCCCAATTACAGATACGTTGATCCATCAAATCACACTATTACCACACTCAGGCTTGAATCTGGCCAAGGAATTTGGCAAAAAGACAAGTGAGCATGACCTAGTAGAGAAGATAAAGAAAAAGTTCAAGCTGGTTAAAAATTCGTGTGAGTACTCCATCACATCTATCACCGACCCTACGTGAAAATTGCTACACAAATCTTAGCTAGAAAGGTCATGTTAAAATGTCATGCGGACGAGGTTCCAGTGCCCGTAATTTCATTGGATGCACAGTGCGCGAAGGGCATGCAGTTCAATTGGTCGTTTTACTTCTGTAGCAAGTTCCTTTCAAATTGTCACGAGGCTCAAGACGAGAGCAAAACCTTCCACTACATGTGGTTGTTGCTCTCCATCATGCTAGTGGATTGGGACCTGCTGGAGGATAACCAGTTTCCTCCCCTAGAGAAAGGATTATCGGAAGCCACACAATTTTCCTCCCTTTGGGCCACAAAGGACGCCGCATGGGTCACTGAAACCAAATTTTTCTAGGTGTTGATGGAGGCAAGCATTTGCACGGCCATCAACTAGAAGCCATGGTTGTCCCCAACGGTGTTTGAGTAGTTATCAGAGTATGCAGAGTTTAAGGAAGACTTCCAACATATATATCAGGGTGCGAAAGGATCCACAATAGAAATTTTTTGACCTGACTTACCTTGCTACAGATGATGTTATTCATGAGGTTATCAAGTGATGGTCAACAGATTGGAATTCTCCATCCGATATGGTCGCAGGCAGTAGCAAAGGCATGGGGAGTTCTGCGAAGAAGAAAAAGAAGGAAGCAGAGAAGTAGGCAGTCTAGCAATTGGATGAGAAGTGAAGGAAAGAGGCCAAGGGGAAGGCCTGGCTAGAAAAGGAGCATGTTATGAAGAATTAGGCCGAACATGAAGAGCACGACTCTAAGCGAAGCGGTAAGTCCCCTTTGCCCCAGATAGAGGAAGATGAGCAGTAAGAGTAGGGCGGTGACGATCAGGAGGAATAGAGCACTCCCTTCCAGAAAAAAGGGTACAAGGATCAGTAGAAGGAGCGGCCCTGAAAGAATTCGAAAGCGACAAATCCATCACTGGATTTGATCACACTAATAGAAGGCAGTCTCAACAAGATTAGAAATAAAGTGCATGACACCACAATGAAACTACTGCAATAGTTCGAACAACAAAAACAACATGCGCCAAGTACTATCCAAAAGGATCTGTGTGAGTTGTAAATTCAGACCAACTGGATCCAAGTGGGAGTGGGGAAGGTAAGTGCCACACAAAAAAACTTGACACCAGGAATAAGTCAGGCAACATAGATGGTCAGATCAGTGGATCTTCGGGAAGTCACACTACCAAAAGGCTCATTGAGCATGGAAGCAGCTGATGACAAGGTCATCATGAGTTCTCTGAAGAACATCGGCCTCAACCTCGCAACACTTCCCAACGAATATCTTCACACGTTGCAGTCAGGTGTGACAATGGAGCTAAGGGAGCGGAAGCAGCTTGGCCTCAGTTTAATCAGTGAATATTGCATGAACAACGAAAGGATGTTCACCAAAAAGATGGAGGCACTGAAATAAAAAGAAAAAATCTAGCCACAGAGCACCCAGATAGCGGTCGCGGTGGCATAAGCACATAGGACAGTGCTAGAGTTACACATACCTGAGGAAGCATCATTGGAGGCCAAGATCAGAAAAATTTTTGCAGGCATGCGCGATGCCAAGGCATAGGTGGCTAGTGTTCAGTTTGAGTTGAACATGAAAATCACTGAACTGGAGTTGAATTCATAGCCTTCAACCTCGCCAGAGGTTAGGGAACAGTGCGAAGCCACTACTAAGGATGGATTTTCCACGGTGGACGCCACGATTGTGGACTGCACCATGTTGTTTGAGCAGACCATGGAATTAGTGACGACCCTCGAGGAACATCCCACCTTGCAGGTATTAAATATAGAGGTTTATGAGCTCCAGTAGCTATACGATGAAGTAAGGGTGATAGCGCACACCGTTGCTACAACATAGCGCCTCGCTAAGCTACAACAGGCCAACAAGCTCCCTACACAGGTGGAAGTGGCGTAGAAGAAAGAGCCAGTCCTAAAGGCCAGGTTGGGGCCTTGGTTGGATGAAGCCTACATAGTCTCGGCCAACATACAGGAAAATTTGGCGAACTTGCAGAGAATGCAGCAGAATATTAAGCATGATAGTGCAGGACTAGCCACAGAGTAGTTGGTAGAACAAGTCAAGCAGGCAATCACATAGAGCGCAGCTGAAGTAGAGGTTGCACAAGTGGAGCTAGGATATCTTTGCAACAAGATATTCATGCCAACCAAGTGACTCAAGGGTGAGTCATGATCTTTGTGTTGGGGCCCTGTTGGGATGGGGTCCCCTAGGTCAATTTTGGGGCAAAAGCCCAAGTCTTATGTAAAAAGATGGAAAGTCTCTACAAATTGTGGTCACAGAGCACGTAGTTAAGTAAAGAGTCAAAAAGGGTTTTTACCTTCTTTTATGTAAGTGAAGTCGGCTTTTTGAATACCTACCCATGGTTCGCGGACCATGGGATTGTATAAATAGGTTTGTCTTAGAGATTCAAAGTCATAATAATAGAAGAATAGAATTTGTCTATCGGTATGATAGAAGGAGTCTAAGTTAGCACAGAAGGTAGAAGAAAGGCTCTGCAGCTGAGTGTGCGGACCCCTCTAACTGAGTGCGCAGGGAAGTCTTGATTCTATAAGGTTAACTTAATATCAATAAAATAAGATTATTCCATAAATTCTTGTGTTTTATCTCTTTACTTATGTTATAAATGAATGCACTTTATGCTGTGATAAATGATGGTTGTGTGAAATAATGATGTATTGATGAGTGACTTTACTAGATCTATATTGTTATCTGAATGCAATTCATGTTAAGTACTTATGCAAAGATTATATCGTTGTATGTTAAAAATATTGAACACTTAAGTAGATCTGAGTAAATACTAGGTTAAGATTAATCTATGATGTGTGTAAGTAGCCAATTCACTTGTTTAGGGTCCACGAAAGCCAGTCGTAAACCTTCACGGAGGTATAGAGTTTGATTAAATGAAGTTACATTAATAAGACATAAGGGTTTATTGATCTAGTTGAAGGCATATCTAGGGCACAAAACGACATCACACTGATCTCTAGGTGCAGGAACTTGGTTCCAGCACCCCCCCATACTGCTTCGGGTGAGACTCCAGTTTGCGCTCTACGGATTAATGTCGAAAGGGCCAGTAGTGTAGGGATTTGTTTAGTGCAACTAACTCTAAACCTAGTTCAAGACCCACTTAGCCAACAAATACTTAAATAAATCATTATTTGTTTATTATTCCTTATCCATATTCCTTGAGATGATAAATAAATCATTTATTTATTTATTATTTCTAAATAAAAGTTTAAATACTTTTTACCTCTAATCAAATATAGTAAAATATTCCAAATGGTTAATTCTAGAATTTGGCTAATAATGTTTTATTATTTCCCATTATTAGAGAATAACCTAATATTTTGTTATAAATAGAAGGGTTTTACATTCATTCTTCACTTTCGATCATTTTTATTGTTGCACTCATTGTTGTAACTTTGATTATGATCACTGTCACACACCATTTTTGATTTCCATTTGAGTTCTCATTGAGCTCAAACATTTTGTTTGTTGGGTTTTACACATTATAGAGGAGAGAGACTCTACCAAAAGTTGAAGACATTGAGGATAGCCAAGAACCCATCCCTTAGAGGGGGATTGGTATTCACAGGTGTTATTTAATAAAATATATTCTCTAATATATATCTAGTTTCCATTGGATTATTGGAGTTACATGCACTTATTTCAATATTTTGTTTAACTATTTGTGTTGCATAGATCAGGGCTTTAGTAGGTCTTGTTTCTATCATTTGTTGTAGATCTACATTGTTTAACAACCATTTTTACTGTTAGGGTTGTTTGTCATCCACAATCTTAAGTGATTTATTTTTGTACACCTTCGAGAAGAATACTTATCAACAATATGCTTTCATGTGATCATATCATTATTTTTTAAGAATAATTCATAAGTTCTATGCTTTGTTCTGTTGAGATCTTCATGTTTGTGTTCCATTTCTCTTGGTGAATGAATTCATAGTCATATGCTCATTTTGATCCTTCTTTTTCAACATACCAACCTTGCCTCATTTTTATCCCTGCAATTGATCATTCAAAACCCTGACCTAGTTTCTTAGATCTATGACCTTGATCCAGCAAACCCCATTTCAAAACTCTAATGAGCTTGATACATAGCCTAAAACGCCTTATTTTCTCTATTCACTTCCACGGCTGCAAGCTTTATATAGAGAGATCCATCTTTAATTTGGTAGGGCTAGATACTAAGTCAAAAGTTGGTCTGAGGTTACCTCCTTGGCTTCCTTTCTTAGCCTTAGGAAACTAAGGAGCGCTAACAAACCGATCCATCCTCCATACTCTATGTATCGTAGTATCGTATCCCAAAATCATGTAACTATTATAAAAAGAAATGTCACACAATCATATTATTTTGATGCCTTCAACCCCTTTTCTCTTAGTCCCCTTCTTGTTTTTACTTCATGGGACCACTGCTTGTGACCACTAGTATAGTGCTTAAGCACTACAATAACAGAGCCTTCTTCCCTCGTAAATCTATTTAAAATAAACATTACAAAATTGTAACATTAAAATGATATTAGCCCCTTTATACTTAACCAAGTGCCATTACTGGAGGCTAAGCGCTGAGGTGCTAAGGCCTTTTAATTCCTATCGGGGGCATATCCCTTATTGTGTTTGCTCTCCGCTTTTGTTTTTTTAGGCTTACACAACCAAGCACCACCAACAAATTGGAGCTCTTCCCATCGTAACTTTTCTAAAATGAAAAATACAAAGAGGTTCTTAAAGCTCTGACCTCTAATACTCTCCATAGCACCTAGGTGTTAAATATTCTCTTTGCTCTAGGTTCTTTGGATCTCTCACGACCATGTGTCAGTCCGCATTGGAATCCCTCTCATCGAAACTTTACCATAAAATAATTTGAAAATAGGTACAAAAACCCCAACCTTTGAAAAACTGACCCCTAAAATACTTATCGCATGTTGCCTTGACATTACTAGGAACTAAGTCTTGTTGCATGCCATTGTCCCCTTGAGTACCTATGACAAAGCCTTCTCCAACATCAACTCTCCTTTCATTGAAAGTTCTCCCAATTGGAATTAAAACAAAGTTATGATGCCTCTTTATTTTGATATTCTCTATAGCACTCAAGTGCTTAGCCCACCCTACGCCCTTGGTTCGTTTGGGTCGATACAACCAAGTGCCACTTAATCATCGGAAGCCCCTTACATCAGCACTTTTTCGAATTTCAAATACACATGAGTTTCAAAATATCTTCCCTCTGAAATGCCAACCTCTGAGATGCCATCACACTAAGGTCATCATCTCCACATGGTGCCTCTAATTAATGAAATGTATCACATGGATTTTCCTCACTAGGCCACCTAAAAATGCTAAAACTAACTACCATGTGTCATGTACAACCACGTCATGTTGACATCATCTACCTTGTTAGCTTCTCAGGGCCAATCACCAGCTACCATGTGTCCTCTAGAAGAGAGAGAAAGGGTCCTTGGGTCCTTTTGTTTTGCAACAATTTTCTTTGTTGCAACATTCAGGCCCTGGAGAGTCATCAAAGAGTACCAGGTGCACCATTAACACCTATTTATAAGGTAACAAAGACTGTCTATGCATCAACAAGTCGAGTAAACTTTCAGCTGGATTCTAGGAAGGCTATTGAAACTTTCCCAGCATACCCAGATATTTGTTTTTCTGTTGATGACTTTGATGACACTTTTGGGATCGTGGCCCTTACAGAAGGAGACCACTGTTATTGCATAATCCTAAATGCAAATGGTGGAGCAACATTTCCTTTAGAGAATCATATGCAGGAGTGTAGCACTAGCACAAGACTAAATTCTGAGCAGATTGGCAAATTCTTCTCGTGGTCGCTCAAATCAATGACAATCTTCAACAATCTAAGCCAGCGTATGACTAATATCTTGCGTCCAACATACTCACTAACTTTAACATGCCTTCAATTCTTGATTGATGGCTTTCGAATTGCCATTTAAACTCTTGGCAATCGCTATATGGCATTTTCATTTCAAATTGTGTGCTTTCTTTTAATCTTACCAATGCCAACATAAAATTACATTCAATCATATTCATCAACGCATCAAATTAATAAAGCATCTGGGCCCCATTAATTACCATTCTCATCCCACTGAAATGCAACGTACCTTCCCAATCGATCACCGAAAATGTGAATTTGACCAAGCTATGGACTGCGCCTTCGTGGCGTTCAACTGTACAATGCTTTTTTTTTTAATGGATCGTACAATGGAAACCGGCTTGTGGATTTACGCCCATGAATCTCACAATCTCACTGCAGCTCTAATACCACATAATACATATTAAAACAACTCAGACAAATATATAAAACCAGACACAAAATATATTGGCGGAAAAAGGCAGAAGCCTGATGCTTCCTCAGGTATTCACTCTCATTATTATTAAAAAATTGAATATAATGTTACAAATAAATAGATGAGAGATAGTGTTCTCAAGATAGTGCGTTCTATCTTAGACACTTTTGGTTGAGATAATTTCTCCTTTGGTTGAGATAATTTCTCACCAGACACACACCATTATAGGAGTTAACCTAACTAATACTCCTATCTTAGAGGAACAACCCAAGAGTTAGGCACAAATTCCTAACTTGGAATATTTAATTTATTTATTTATTTTTGGATTTATTATTGTTTTATGAGAGAGGCTAACACGCAACTTCGGCACTTTTCAAAGAATTGTATTTGTTGAGTTATGAAACTTCAAGGTTCCAACATGCCAAGTTTCTAATATACCTTCCTTCTGATTGCCTGTTTTGATATTCCATTTCGGGTCCGCTTTTAAATAGACTGTCGAGGTCTCTTAATATTGAAGCCTTGATATTCCTTTCCTACTATTTGTTTTGATATCACATCCCAAAGTGTTGTTCCTTCTCCAAAATTGGCATCCTAATGATCGGCCTTTCCCTTTTGATTTCGGCCTCTGAATTTTGGTGCTCTTTTTTAGGTTCGGCCTCTGAGTTTTGACTCTCCTTTTGTTTTTTTTTTTAATCTAGGATAATCGATAACTGGTGAGAGTTATCCTAAATAGACCCAGGATCAAATCTAATTGGCTGCCACTATAAACCTAGGCTAGGTGCAACAGCCTGCAAGCCACACAATAGCAATTAACTTATGCCTCAACAAGAGCCAAGACATCCGCTCTGGGGTCGCTTACTCTTCTAGCCAAGACACAACAGGTCATATATATACTCAATGAGATTTGAACCTTCATCTCGTGGGTTTCACCTAGCAAAACTTACCGTTAAACCCCAAATCACTGTTTTGACTCTCCTTTTGTTAGTTAACCAATGTTTCACCATTCCTAGGGATGAAAGATAGGACCACTTGACACAAATGCAAGATGGTATGACAGGTGACAATAAGGCTATTGAGTATGTTTGAATGTAGATTTGAATGATAGTAACATATAATACAGATGTCTAAAATTACAGAGATTGTATATGTGTTTCTTATGAACTAAGATAAGTATTTTATCTTGAGTGTCATAAAAACCATGATACCTTGAATTCATAATGCAATATTGGTCACTCTATCCTTGTGTATACTGGTGCAAAGACTCTTTGGGATATTGTATTTCACTTTTTGTGATGTAGAGAAAGGTCTAAAGTATGTAAATACTATCTTTGCAGAGTTATTGAAGATTGTATGTAGAGGTTATTATCTATTGCAAATATCCTATGGTCTTTCCAACTGAGATATTAATGCCTTGACTTATCTTTGATTGAGCTTATGTTAGTCTCATGTGATTGGAAGATGATCTCCCAATAAATGAATGTTAAATATGATATTGTTGTATATGGTCTTCACAGTGATTAATCCAAGTAGGGTTTGATGAATACGCTTGGTGATATGTTGCATGGATCTATGAGGTTTTGTTGATGAGGTCTTAAAAATGAAATGGATCTAATGATCACATTATTGAAGCCCTTTTTTGAGATATTTATGGATGGATTTAAATGTTGACTTGATCTAGTCTCGTTATCACGTCTAGAAGACATGATGTTTGCTACAGTCATTGATGTTCCATGAAGGACATTGGCCGGACATTTGACATGATTGTGATCTAGTGGTTGTGGCCTATTCTGACAGTGATCCTTTATATATTATTGTTTTTTCCTTTCATTATGGTGATGTGATCTAGTGGAGGAATTTTTTCAGATCAATATTGATGTAGTATTGAAAAATTGGCACTGCTAAGTTATGATAGAATTTGCCTTTGTATAGGCAATGTTTTTAAGTTGGGTTGGTATATGACAAATTTTCTTGACACTATGATTATGATAGATGATTGTATTGACTTGGTGATTTTAAGGTCTCATTAGACTTGTCACTTGACTGTTTTGATATGGTTTGATAGTGATAATTAGGGTTTTCTTTGGTTTGATGTATTTAGTGATTGGTATTGGCATCATTGGTATATTGGTTAGCACATTGAAATTGGCTCCTGGAATTTGGTGATTGGCATACTTGTATTCAGTGATTCAGTGCTTTGTTGGTCTTCAGTGACTTAGTTGGTCTACATTGGTTTGGTATTAATGATTGTCACATTGATATTCAATTTTAATATTCAGTGACTTGGGATATTGATATTGGTATTTAGTGATTTAGTTTTGGTCTTCAGTATTGATGCAAGGCTGGCCTGCATAAACCAGGATCTTTATACACTATGTCTTTAGGCATGCATTTCTTCCATTTCCCTCAATAAACTTCAATAATGCATCCTATCAAATGGTAGAATCATGAAACTCTTTGCAGATTGATACGAGGAGAGTATGGGAACTTTTACACGCTTAGTTCCAAGAATACTAAGCGAGACAAACATCTTAAAAGAATAACAAAAGACTAATTAACATAACCACCTTATAAACATAAGATATGTTTCAACTTCCTCTTGATTTGTTTTTGAATCCTTAAGGCAAAACCTTGTCGATTGAGCTTTCAGAACACATCAGGGTGAAAGTGCCCTGGAATGGACGTACTCTCCTGAGCTTGGCATAGGTGTAGTGTTAGAGTGTAATTATTTACCTGCAATGTCCTTAGTTGTTCTTGATACTGTGATGAACAACAATTCTTGTGATAATCAGCCATCAACACTAAATATAAACACTTCTGCCGTGGAAAGCAATCATGAACTCACACACAGTCAATACAACCGATATATATGTGACCGCACAGCAACTTAAATGCACACAATACCTCCATGCGAACAGTTAAAAATTATGAATGGAACCCACGCACTCCTTTCTACGAATACCAACTCGGAATTCGACCAAAAAACCATGAAACGGCCATGCATATAATATATACAAGGATTCACAATACCTTTAGCTGGGGAAAGGCAGTGAGATTCGAATCAGCCCCACTCCAAGAGGCTCCAATAACCAGTTAATTATATCACATAATAACCAGTTAATTATATCACATACAAATAATTAAGTGCGTACTAAAAATTGCAGAATTTCTCAAACATTACAGCGAATTTAAATCCATATTAACAAGATGTCATTGAGTTTTCTGCAGAACGCCAAGAGGAATTTCCATAATAATACTTTTGGCACTGCTCCTCCTCTCTCCCCTGAGCTAAGAGCTTTCTACTTTATTTATAATTAAAGGATACATACATAAGGAAAGATCTTCTCCTTATCTCCTGGAAAAAGCTTGTTTTTTTCCTTTTTACATAATGATTTAAAGCTCGAAGCTTTTCCCCATTCTTATCCTAATTTTAACTGGAAACATAGAAATTCTTATCCCAATTCTATCCTTTTATTTAGGAAAAGAATATTTACATAATTTTTACTTTCCTATTTTATTAAAAATCACAAAATATCACACCCCCTCTTTATTCCATATTTACAGACGAGGATGGTCTTGATGCTCCTGCATCATACACCCAACCTTAAAATTAATCATGATCTCCTGATCATTTGTTCGGATCTTTGTATTCCTGGATCCCATATCTTGTGCTGCAAGTTTCCATTTGCCGCTGCTTTTGTCTGTTGTTGTTCTCCAGGTCTCCACACTTTTCGCTGCATCGCTCCACTAGCTACGCTCTTGCAATCTTTTATTGTCTTCCTCTTGTTGCTTCTCCTTTGTTTCACTGCTACTGGTCTCTTCCGGGATTCCTTCCTCATCATCCGCTTCATCAATGCAATTTCTTTGTCCAACATATTTTTCCAGCATCTTCATTTAAACCTGTATCCACAAAACAATTATTAGAATGAAAATCATAAGGCATCAGTGCCTCTTCTGCTGCTATCAATGTTGTCTCAGCTATCACTATGGATATTGCTGCTGCTGTCGCCATAGATGTTGCTACCTCCTAAACTTCCTGTCCCTCTGCAACGTGCTTTGGCTCATCACCTGCAATTTCATCTGCAACTTTATCTACAACTTTTTCCTCTGGTTCAGATGTCTCCAGCAAATATTTCAGCGCATAAGTCCTCTGTCTCTCCAACTCCCTTATCTGGAGATCTAATTTTCTATACAATTCAACAACTTCATTAGGAGTAGATTTTGGAAACTTCACATAACCTTTTATACCTTCAACAACTTTTGACCAATCTTCAGCTGGTCCTTCTTTCTCTGCATCAACATTCTAATTAGATTCCTTCTTTATGACAATATCAACCAATTGTCTTTCACCTGCAAACATACACAAATTGTCAGATTTAAAACCATGTGTCCCTTTGTCTTTACTTGAAGTTTTAGTCTTCAAGTCTTCATCTTCACTATCTCCCAGAAATTCTCCTTGTTCCATTTCAACTTCCTCTTAACTCATCTTCTTGTCATTTATCTTGGCATCCTCTTTCTTATGTCCTCTACTATGGCTTTTTCCTGAACCTCTTCCTCCTCTATAAAAACTCCCTGCCTCTGGCAGACCGCTTCCTCGTGAGTTTCTCACTCACCATGAGTTGCACTAGCCTCTGCAACAGCAATATCTTTTGCTGCAACTTGCCTCACCAATCCTTCCCTCCGGATCTGGTCTTTTGGTAAGTACTTGGTTCACTGCCTTTGGAACCTCTTGAGCACTCCTCTGCTCTCTCTAGGCTATCTCTTCAACTCACCTTCTTCTTCTCCTCCAGGACACTGCACTTGTCCTCCTTATCCAGCCTTCGAGGTCCACGAGGAGCTGAGCATTGGAGCCTTCAATGAGGTAGTAGGATTCGGTAAACTTGATCAATGGATTGTAGCTCCCTTCCAATTGGTGGTGGAGAATGAGCGGAGGTTGTATCCTCCTGAATGTAGGATCCTACTTGCAGGAAAGAGTCTATGCCAATACGAGGCCTAGATGTAATTAAGAATTTTCTTTATAATAAAAGAAGAAGACAGAATGACAACAATAGTAGTTTTCTCCCACATTGGGTTTCCACCTAAAATCTTATTGTTCCTATGTATCGTATGCTGATATGCCTTGTATTCTTTGATTTACATTCTTTATGATTAATGTTACTCATATTCATAGATCTATCTCATATTGTGTTAATAATAAAATAATGGATCAGATGAATTGAAATGAAAAGTTTAAATTGGGAATGAAATATTGATTCACCCTCCCCCCCTCAATATTTCTAACACATACATAGATTACCTTCACAACATTGTCCATTATATAGGTTAGCTCACAATACTAAATGAAAGGAACATGGAGGTCTTTTTTGAGGCTCGCTATGTATGTCTACTGGTTTATTCTTTTTCTTTTTAGCCATGACAGAGATAATAGGTTTTTGTGGTAAAGGAAAAAAAAAAAAAAGTTTGTAAGATTAACGAGGGGCATCATTCTAAATGACACTATAGCTAATAAAGTCTCCATATCAGTCTACAAAGATATTTATATTTTCTATGGAGGCTGAATCTAGGGATTCAAGGAGAGAAATGCATGTGACCATTGTTGGGTATTGTTATATTACTTGAATGACTATCTAGGGGGTCACATGGGGGAAGATCCCCCCTTACTTGGTTTCACCTCCTACATAGGGGTTTTGGGGTAGCACCCAAAAAAAAAAAAAAAAATTGGATAATTTGTTGCCTTTGTTTTTGGCAATTTTTAGCACACGATTTTCTCTAAAAGTGGTTTTGTGGTGCATAGTGGTTTTTCCCATGGTTTTTAAGTTCCAGATTAGGAACTATAATTTCATTATAGTCAATTTAAATGGATTGGAGGTTCATGGATACCACAAGATAGACACTATTTTGTAATATTGTACAAAATAATATATTGAAAAAAATATTGTTATTTTTCCTAGTTTGGGTTTCCAAAATAAAGTCTCCATGTCAATGTGTGTGTTTTCCCTTGATTTTTTTTCTATTTTATTAAGAATTAATTTGCATGTACAAGGTTAAGACCTACATTTGGTATCAAATTAGTTTGTGCTTCAAGGGGTCACCTTTGTGGATGAGGGGGTTTTTTCTTGAGCCTATGGTAGACCTTGTTACAATGCGACATATACAAAATCGATTCTTGGTGAAAGGAAATGGAAAGTAGTTCAATGATAGAGATTAATAAATTCAATGGGGAGATTTTTGAGATGTGGAAGCTCAAAATGGGTGATGTGTTTGTGGAAAAAGATCAATGGATTGCTATGGATCCAGGTTCTACACCAACGAGGATATCAATAGAAGATTGGACCAATTTGGATCGAAAGTCAAAGAGAAAAATAAAATTGTGTCTCTTAGATTCAGTATTACTAAATGTTTCAAGGGAAGCTACAACAAATTCTTTGAATAAAAGTTTAGGGGTTTTATATTAGTTTAAGTCCCTGATGAAATAATTGTCCCGATAAAAAAATATGTATAACATGAGGATGAAAGATGGAGATCTAGTGATAGAGAATTTGAATATATTGATATTAAGATTTAAAATGAATATATTTTCATTAGTTTGTTGTGTTCTCTACTAGACTCACGGGATAGTCTAGTTGATGACATAAGTAGTTATTCAACTACTTTAAGTTTTGAGGATGTAGTCTCATCCTTATTATCATAGGAGATGAGATAGAAACATATGGAAAGTTAGAACATATATTCCTTGTCTGTAAACCATGTATGTAAGAGGAAACTTCTAAAACAAAAATAGAAATAAGTCCTCAAGTGAGAGATATGATTGAAGATGAGAAGATTCTATTAGAAATGGTGGACACTTTGAATAATGTTACAAATTAATTAAAAAATCTATGAGCATTGAGATGTTCTCTTAGTGTAGACAAATAATGGGCATTATTTTCCTACATTAACATGGAAAAATCATATACAGATTTGTACAATCCAGATGACACTCAAAGTCTTCTAATAGAATGTACAGGTGAAGACTTTCTAGCTGAAAACATCATGAAATACAAAATAAAAAATTCTCCAAAGGTTTCAATTATAAATTCTACCCACACAACACATCCAAAGGCAGAAATTAGTGACCGTGTGGCTATTTCTTTGATAGTCACGTGGTCAAAAAAAAGTTTGATTCGACTGTCCAAGACCACTTCACACACTTAGAATATGGGATTCCCTGACATGTGTTAGAAAATTACATATTACAGAGCAATGGAAAACATAAAATATTGCAAAAACACGAATACAGAAACACATAAAACAAGAGAGACATAGATATACGTGGTTCACCAAATTTGGGTAATGTCCACAGAGAAACAACCGATCATTCCTTTTATATTATCCAACAAAATGAAGAGATACAACCTACAACAAATCTATTGTAATTTCCTCTTCACTCTCACACAACCTCCTCCCTCTTTCTCTTATTATAATCATACACGACTGCCATACAATTCCATCATATAAACCGAGGGTTTCCTTCTAGAGAAAAAAACACTAAATTAACATAAATTCTACCATAATATCATTTTCCTAATGAACAAACCACATTTACTACAAAAATACAATATTTTACAAGGTAGTTTTTCATCTATTTTTAGCTTTAGGTGCATTATCCCCAAAGCCCTGCCAAGGGGGTCTCTTTGAAAGTAGTCATCGCCCCCCCTTGCACTCCCCTGGAGGCTATCATATGGGTGACATTACTGCCCCATTTAGGAGCTAGGGTAAAATGTGGCTAAGACTTCTAAATTAAGAAGATAATCAAGCTGCACACCTAACAATCTCCTAGTTGTATATTGGTTATAACAACTCCATCATTGCTTCATTTGATGGAAAATGCTTCCACTTTGACTTGGTTGTTTCTCATATTCATCATCATATTTAAATACCAATTGAAACTTAGAAAGTTCTCAATTTCTCCCTGGTTACAACTTTTGTTAACATGTCTATAGGATTCTAGCTAGTGTGTATCTTTTCTAGCTTCAACTATCCATCTTCCAACACTGGTCGTATGAAATGATACTTGAGTTTTATATGTTTAGTCTTGGAATGAAATTTTGAGTTCTTTGCAAGATGAATGGCACTCTAGCTATCACTATATAACCTTCCCATCTCCTTCTTCTTGCCCAACTCATCCATAAACCTTTGTAACCAAAACATTTATTTAATAGCCTATGTAGCAGCAACACACTCTGCTTCCATTGTTGAAAGTAGAACAATTTTTTGCAATTTTGAAACCCAACTGACATTTGTTCCACCTACAATAAACACATTCCATGTGGTTCTCCTCCTGTTATCTATATCAATTAGCATATCAGCATCATCATATCCCTGTAGAGAAATGTTTGAACTACCAAAGCATAATTCTTGATTTGTGTATCTCTCAAATATTTAGGAATCCAATTCACTACTATCCAATTCTCTTTTCCTAGATTGTTCATATACCTACAAACCTCATTGCATGTGCAATTTCAGGCCTTGTGGAAACCATTGCATGCATATGGAACTTTACACATATAATCCATCTCTCCTTGGGTCTTGGTACACATCTCCTTAGTTTTAAATTGCTAGCCAAAGGTGTAATAACTATTTTTTCATTTTGCATATTAAATTTTTCCTACATCTTTTCTATGTACTCACTCTGAGAATATGTTGATTTGTGATTTTTCATGTCTCTAGTTATTATCATACCAAGGATTTGTTTTGCAGCACCTAAATCCTTCATTGCAAATTAATTTTCCAATTTTCCTTTGAGCACATTTACTTCCTACATGTTAGACCTTGCAACAAGCATGTCATCTACATATAATAGTAATATAATATAGCTGTCATCATTTTGTTTATTAAGATAAATGTAATAATCATAATGGCACCTACTATAATCTTTTTTAGACATAAACTTGTCAAATTTTAGATACCATTACCTTGGAACTTATTTTAGGCCATACAAGCTCCTCTTCAACCTGCACACTAATTTATCCTTCCCTTTGACTTCATACCCTTGTGGGTGCTAGATATATATTTATTCCTCCAAATCCCCAGGGATAAAGGTTGTCTTTACATCTAACTGCTCAAGACCCAAATCTTCTGCTTCCACTAGACTTAAAATAGGTCTGATTGAAGTCATTTTAACAACAGGAGAAAAAAATCATCAAATTTTATACCTTTATTTTGTGTAAACCCCTTCACCACAAGTTTAGCCTTATACCTTTGTTTTCATCCATCTTCTACCTTCAACGAGTAAACCCATTTATTTCACAATTTTGTTTTACCCACAGGAAGCTTTACTAAGTCCCAAGTCTGGTTATGCATCAAGGAGTCCATCTCTTCTTCCATGTATTTCTCCCACTTCTTCCTAGTTTCTATCTACATTGCTTCTTCATATTTTTTTGGTTCACCAAAATCAATCAAAAATACATAATGTAATGAAGGGGAGTATCATTCAAGGGTTCTATTTATCCTGGAAGATCTTCTAACACCACTTGCAGGTGTTTGAGTTGCCTGTTGTTGTTGTGGTTATTGATCATTATGATTTTCATACACCTTTACTTTTTCTGTGATCTCATAAAGTACTGCATATTCTTTATTTTCTTTTTCCTGTTTCTTTTCCTGCATCTGATCCTTATACAAGACTGATGAACCTCATCATTGGGTAATTATATGGGCCTTAATTCACCTCCTAGCTTAGTCAAACCAAATATTCTCATAACTTATTGCATGCTTTTGATTATATTTTGTTTATGAGGTGATTTAGAGTTGGATATTTTGCTTTGTGGTCTAATTTCAGACCAGAAGGTAACTCCTCAAATCAATTCATTGATATTCATTCAGGTTGGTCTTTATTATATACATGAGGGAGAGACTTTTCATTTCATCTCTCGGTGACTATTCATATTTTCTATTATTTATTTACATCAATTTTAGTTATTCACTAAATCCTAATGATTAGGTGTCAACATCCCCCCCCTTAATATGAAGGGATGTTAGTAAGTCCAAGCATCATTCTGAATCTTTCAAGCTTTTCTCTTCCAAGCGCTTTGGTGAAGATGTTTGCAATTTGATCATTAGTGGAAAAATGGCAGCGATGGATTGTTTTTGCCTCAACATGATGTCGAATCAGATGATATTTGGTATTGATGTGCTTCGTTCGATCATGGAACTTTGGGCTCTTAGCCAACTTTATTGCTGAGTTATTGTCAATCATAAGTGGAGTCAATTGTACTTGTTTTACCTACAAATCTTCAAGAATTTTCCCGAGCCACACAATTTCTTTTGTTACCTCAGCTACTGCCACATATTCTTCTTCTATTGTGGAATCTACTGGAACTGACTGTTTGTGTGATCTCTAAGAGACAACTCCTGATCCAAGACTCATAGCATAATCTGAAGTAGATACCCCAGTTTCTTTGTCTCCATCGAAATATGAATCAGAGTATCCAATCAAATTGAAGTCGTCCACCTGTGTATACTTGGTTCCAAAGTCTTGAGTTCCCTTCAAGTACCTTAGAACTCTTTTTGCAGCAGAACAATGTCCCTCACAAGGATTTTTCATAAACCTGGAGAGGATTCCAACAACAAATGAAATGTCTGGTCTGGTAGTAGTTAGGTAGTTGAGACTTCCTACAAGCTGTCTATACTTTGTTGCATCCTCAAATTCTTTTCCTTCAATGGATGTGAGCTTTAAGTTTTGTTCCATTGGAGTAGTAAGAGGATTGCATTCTGTCATGCCAAACCTTTTTAACAGATCTCCAATGTACTTCTTTTGAGAAAGGAATATGGACTTTGGATGTTGAGTTACTTCAATACCAAGATAGTAATGAACATAGCCCAAATCATTCATTTCAAAACCTTTCCTCAACTCCTTCTTTATGGATGCAATTTAGCTTTCATTGTTCCCTTTCATCAAAAGATCATCTACATATACCACAAGATATACAACTAGTTTGCCAACTTTCTTGACAAATAAAGTTGCATCATCAAGATCATAATGTTTGAAATTGAGTTGCAGAAGATGCTCAATTAGTTTTTCATACTAGGCTCGTGGTGCTTGTTTGAGGCCATACAAGGATTTCACAAGTTTGCATACTTTATGTTCATGTACTTTCACAGCAAATCCTTCAGACTGGTACATAAAAACATTCTCTTTTAGATTTCCATTCAAGAAAGCAGTTCTTACATCCATTAGATGGACTTTGCAACCATTCTGAGCTGCTAGGGAAAAGAGTGTCTGGATGGTAGCCCATTTTGTTGTGGGGGGAAAAGGTCTCCTCATAATCAATCCCTTCCTTCTGTGCAAAACCTTTTGCCACAAGCTTGGCTTTATGCTTGTCAAATGAGCCATCAACTTTATACTTGTTCTTGTAGACCCACTTGCAGCTAATTGGTTTGGTTCCTAATGGAGGATCAACCAACTTCCAAGTTCCATTCTTTATCAAGGCATCATACTCCTTTTGCATCGCTTCTTTCCATTCATCATGAGAAGAAGCTTCTTTGAAGGAAGTTGGTTCGAAATTTGTAGACAAATTTAACTCGCAATCATAAGAAACATCCATATCAACAGGTGAATCAGAGTCATCTACATCACCTCCATTTTGCTGGTTTGAATTTCTAGTTCCTGTCTTTCCAACCTCATCAGGATGAAAAATTTGAAGTGTCTTTGTCAGCCACTTTGGGGGACCTTTCTCAGATGGTCCAGGCTGCTCTGTTGATTGATTTGGTATTGAATCAAGATTGAGTCTCCCAATTCTATCAATCACATCTCTTAAAGTATCATCCATTGTTGGAGTTTCATGCGGGGGAGAGAGTGCTTCAAAATAAGATTCCACAGGTTGATCTAGTATAGGAATCCCCCTTCAAGATGTGGAACCTACTTATCAAATTCTTGAAATGATTTTGCATTTGCGAATCTATCCAAGTGATCAAGTTGTAGAAATTTCAATTGTAGAACAAACCGATATATGCAATGTCCTAAAGCATAATACTTGTTCTACTTCTACAAAACATTAAGTGGAAGTATAATTGAATTCATGAGCAACATCAAGTAGAAACATGCATAACTAATCAAGAGAAATCAATCACACATAACACAGAATATATCACTGGGGAAAGCACCAACATAAAACCCCAACATTGTATTATCAATCAAGTGGAAATCCTCTTCAACATACAAAAAGAATCAGCTCAATAGCTATCTCGCTCTCTCTGTAATCAGAAGATCTTGATGATCTTCAATCAGAAGATGAAAATCATGGACTACCTAGGCCTCAATATATAGGCCACAAGTCCTCTAATCTCCTATAAAAGATCCTTCTCCATGCAAGGAATACTTACTAGAAATATCCAAGCAACTGATAGTACATTGTCCCTCATCTGATCTTAACTGGGTCTCTGTCTGAACTGACATGCATCAATTATCCATGAATGAATCCTCAGTTATCTAAAATAATAGTTGTCACATGCATGCAAGCATTAACAAACTATATTTTATTATTTTAACAACTTGTTAAAATAATCTAACTCGACTTGACTAGTTAGAACTAAGTCAACTGATTCTCTCATTATAGAACTGAACCTTATCTCCTTTAATCAAGGAATAAATTCCTAAATCAAGGGAGAAAATAATTGCATGATCTCACAAAGACTTCAATTTTGTTTTTCCTTAACTAATTAACTCATGGATATTAATTAATCAATATTTTAAACTACTCTTAAGACCAAATTCGTTTTTACTTCCTATAGTTAGACCAAGGACTACTAAAAATAGGAAGGGACCCAGAAATGCTATTTTTAGAAGATTCTATTTTTAGTATCTTCACCTCTCACCCAAGGTGACCAAAATTCTCATTGGCCAAACTGCTATTTTTAGAAATACTATTTTTATCAGATCTATTTTTAGCACATTCTAAATTTAACATTTCTACAACATATCTCAGCACAAGTTGCCGCTCAACAACATCGTCAGTTTTGGATGTTTCAAGAAAGATTACATCTCTAGATACAACAAAATTTTTATTGACTTCATCATAGAGACGGTATGCTTTGGAGGTGTTTGAATATCCCAGGAAGATACACTTATGACTTTTTGCACCAAGTTTGTTTCTATGTACCTTTGGCATCAAGGCATAACAAGTGGAACCAAAGACCCTGAGATGCTTTACCGAAGGAATGTGCCCATACCACATTTCATAGGGAGTCTTCTTTCTGATAGCATTAGATGGACATCTATTCTTCATATATACAACACATAGAACTACATCAGCCCAAAACATCAATTTTAAATTTTTGAAAAACATCATGGAGCACACCATATTTAAGATTGTCCTATTCAATCTTTTAGCTGCACTATTCTGTTGGGGATTATAAGGCACAGTTGTTTGATGTTTGATCCCATGTTGGTGAAGATAGATTTAAAATTCATTTGAAGTATATTCTTTTCCATTATCAGTGTGAATAAAGCCAATATGATATTGTGTATCACTTTCAATCCATGTATGAAAGTTCTTGAATGTTTGAAAAGCATCAGATTTGTTCTTCAATAAATAAACCCAACACATTCTGGTGTAGCCATCAATAAATGTCATCTATACTTATTTCCATTTGCAGAAGGAATAGGCATTGGACCACATAAATATGAATGAATGAGTTCAATTTTTCTTTGTGCTCTTGAATGTGAATCATGAAAATACTATTTTCTATGCTTTCCTAGAATGCAAGCATCACATTGCTTAAGTTTCCTAGGAATTGTAGGCAAACCAGTAACACCATTTTTCTTCAACAAGCGGAGGCTATCATAGTTAAAATGTCCAAATCTAGCATGCCATAATAAACTTGATGGAAGTGTACCTTCTTCATAATGAGAGTTGTATGAGAAATGTTGTGCACAAACAGAGGTACCCTGTAGCTTGAGAAGCCTTTCTTCTTCTATCCCCCTCATGACAAGTGAGTAGTCAGATGCTTTTCTCACTTCAAGCTTGCCATCAAACATATGAATGGAGTGACCTTGCCAGCAGATGTGGACCAAGGACAACAAGTTTCTCTTCAACTATGGGAGATATAGAACATGATGTAGAAGGAAGTTTGGAAGACCAGGCAATTTAAGCCTGATTGTGCCAAGCCTTGATGGCTTGAATTTTGATTGGTCTGCAAAGTATATGTTATGAAACCAGCTCACAAAAAGATAGAAAATAGAGATCAACGACTTAGAGTTCAGCCTCTTCGAGGGGGCAACCTCCTTTAAATTACATAAATTAACAATTCTTGGATGATACAAATGAAAAGACCTCCTTTCTATATATAGGAGTCTAAGGGCTCATAACATAATCAGAGCCTACATAACAATAATAATGCAAGGGCACAATAATAATAATAGTGGCTTCTATGGGGTACAATAGTAACAATATGGGCACTACATGGGTACATCAATATAATAAGTGGGTTGTACTAATAACAATAAGGGTTACACTAGTAGTATAGGGGCCTAACATGCCCCTCTCCTTTAAAAAGCGTTGTCCTCAACGCTTGAGTAGTTCTTGATGCTTCTGTATAAAATTCTTGTCCTCCCATGTGGAATCTTCTGCTGCTAAGTACTTCCACCTGATGAGATATGTTGAAATTGATCGATTTCTTAGCTGCTCCATATGAGGATTCGGTGCATCCTGTAACCTGACTCTAGAAGTAGCATCTGCATCTGCCAGGTGTGCATTTTGTGATTGTATCCATGCTTGCACTGTGGCATCATCTCGTTTTATAGATGGCCCTGCTGATGAAACTGATGAATGCACCAACACTGGGGTATTTGCAGACAGATTAGAACCTCTTTGATGTAATGCTAGCATCTTGCCATGCAGTAAATTAGCTAAACCATTTAAGTCCTGCTTAGCATGTTCTTGACTACTTGCGACTTGATGTCCCTGCAAAACTCTCGATCCAGCTTGATAGTTGCATAGAGAAGAGCTTACTGTGGTGACTGCAATATTTGTACCAGGAGAACTACACCCGTGTTTTGATGCATCACTTGCTTTTCTGGCAACACCACGCGCATCACTGTCATTTGTCATATTTTCAGATTTCATTACCTGAAGACTGGCAATGGACCTTGAACCATCAGCCTGCTTTAATGAGGCCCCATGCATGAGTGTGCTATTTCTTGAGACCATTTCAAGTAATCTGGACTGTGTTACTTCTGAACCAAATTTTGTACCTGCAAGGGCTAGGTCACTGGATGTGGTAACAGTTAAACCTGACCTTATGGAGCCTTGTTTTACTTCCGGAGAAGGCAAACTAGCTCTTCCATCACCACTAGAATTTAATGTGCCATGCCCAATCACTTCAGATTCAGGATTACGAATAGATTGGCAATTATCTATCCCTTGACATATTGCAGAATTTGAAACCAACTGTCTTGCTGACAAAGCCGCTGTAGCTGATGTAACAGTCCTGCCTTCAGAAATTAAGTTCTTTGGAAGCCCTTCATCTCTTAGTCTGGGATTATCTTCAGCGTTATTTGATTTAATATTGGTTTCACCTGGAACAATTGGCGAGGTAGTGGAAGAGGACACTGATGCCACAGATATTCTTTCATGTGACAATAAAGCACGAGGAGGAGCCTCATAATCACCGACCCATCCAGGGCCAAATGAGACACCTGGGGGCAGAGCTCTCCTTATCTTCTGAGCTGCAATCTTCCAGGCAACTGGTCCAAGGTTTGCAGCAAACCGAGCAAGACTTCTTGCATAAGCATGCTCTGACCGAATTCCAACAGGGATTAGCTGCTTTGACTCCCCATCTAGAATAGTAAGTATTGAGTCATTTCCATTCTCTAGTTGGTTAAATGGCCTGTAAGTAGCACGACGGTTTTCTTCCAACTGCAGTGGCTGCCTTCCATTTCTCCAAACCGGTTGCTTAAGAGCAGACACTGAATGTTCTTCTGCTTTCTCAGAATTGCTTTCAGCCAAGAATCCCATACCATCTAAATTTCCAAATAGATTTCCAGGCTTTTCAGCCTTCCATATCTTGGTGCTATCCTTTTTCTTCTTGATATGTCCTTCTATCTCTAGAGTTTTAAGAGTGTTAATTTCTTCCAATCCTTTACAAGATATGGTCGGATTCATTTCTTGACGCTCAATGTGATCTTTCACTTCTTGAACATTTTTCTTCTTGATATGTCCTTCTATCTTGATAGTTTGAGTGGTAGTTTTGACCAATGAATTACAAGACATGGTTGGATTCATTTCTTCTTTCTTGATATGATCTTTCACTTCTTGCACCTTGTTCTTCTTGATATGTCCTTCTATCTTGAGAGTTTGAGGAGTGGTAATTCTTGCCAATGCTTTACAAGATATGGTCTGATTCCTTTCTTCTTTCTCTGGGATGGGGTCCTGTCGTATATCCTCTTCTTTTGATGTTTCTTGATCCTTTTCTTCCTCGTCTTCATAATCTATGTAAAATAATTTCTTCTCAGCACACTAATGACCTTTAGTGCATTTGCTATCACAATTGTAACAAATCTCTTTTTTCTTCCAATTGTTGTGGTGTAACCCTTGTAGGTTGTGGAAGGCTAGGAGAAACAACACTTCCATCTTTATAGTTGTGAGGGGTAGACTTCCTTCTTGCCATAGTTTTACTTTCCAATATGTAGTAAAGCCCTTTTACTATTTCCAATTGTTCTGGTGTTGCTCTTTGTATCCTCATAATGTGCTATCATTTCCTCCGTGAAAATTGACCATGTAACAAGTTTTTTACGAGAACAAAGCCCTTTATAC
>APFE031472259.1:30399-55596 GCA_000404065.3 Pinus taeda
AAGTGAAGCATTAAATAAGTCTTCATTTACTCCAATATTACATTGTGCCACAACATAATGAGTGGATTCAGGTGCTTTTCCTTTGTCTGTGTCATTAGTTTTACCTTTGGGTTGGTTTCTTTGCTTCTTAATTTTGTCCCAAGGTAACTTGCATGTAGAGGCATCATGTGATCCATTTCTTTTGCAACGTATGCAGTGAAAATCTAAATTTTCTCCTTGAGAGTGTCTGCCCCCCTGCCTCTGAAATATCTTCCTCTTCCTCTTTGACCACCTCTTCCTCTGGAAGAATCTTGGGAAAGATTATTTTCTTTATGAGTGAGGCACACAACCTCTTCAGAAGATTTAGGGGATGTCTTCTTTCCAAAATCTTTCTCTCTTTCAACAAATTTTTTCACAAGAGAGTCAAAGGTAATATCTTTGAGATTTCCATTTGCTTGCAATGACTCAAGATAATTGGAGTAATTAGGATAAAGTGCCTTGAGAAAATCTATCAGAGGAATATCCAATTCAACCTTATTGGCTTTGATATCATGCATTATATATTTTACTTCGGATGCAAGAGCAAGAGGATCATTATTTTGTAATTCAAGAGTGGAGAGTTTAATCATGAGTTGAACAACTTCAAGTGCAGAGTATGAGTCATATAGTTCTTTTAGTTTTTGTAAGGCTTTGAAAGCATTTGAAAATGGAAAAATATGTTGACTCACCTCTTCACTTACAGATGTTGCAATTAATGCATAGGTTTTGTTGTTCTTATTTTTCCAAATGGCGAACTCTTTGTCTGAGGTAGGCTATTCTGGCTCTTTGTCTCCATCTCCAACACACACTCCTTTCCACAGCTCATTGAAAATGAGGGTGTGTTTTATCTTCCAGGACCACTCAGGATAGTTCTCCTTTCCAGTGAGAACTACTTCCACAATAGATATGATTGAATACATTGTAAAATCTGTGTACTATGGGAAAAAAATTTCTCTTCTATTGGTAAAACAATTAGCACTTGCTGCGTAAAAGAGAAAAGAAAAGTGCATTGTAGTAAAATATAGTTCTGATGTATATATCAGAGGTACCGTAATGGTGACAACACATGGAGGAGGGCAATATATGATAATGGTGGAGTCTTCAGAACACTTTACTATCAGCGTGAAACCAACTTCTATGTGACCATATAATCGAAATGATTAGATGAAATACAAAACGAAGCTATCTAACAAGGAATTGTCTCTGCAGTAGGTATGAATCTACACACCAGCAAACCCAAGTTTAAAAAGCTTCAGGTGAGCTTCCACATAGTTAGCAAAGAAATCGTCTTCATCCTGTGCATACTTCTGAACATAAACTACAAAACTAGGATCATCAAGCAGTGCCTATCCTACCGTGGAGACCAACCGTGGATAGAAGAGCATAGTGCACACAACGATTGGGAGAGTATTCAAACTACAACATTCATATGATTGTCAATACCAGGTATTACACGTGAGGGTGTAATGAACAACATATGCAACATAGTATTAACCTAGAGTATTAACAACAAAGGCAGGCCGGTATTAACCTGAAGTGTGGTGAGGAGCAATCAAACAAGAGGCTACAAGATCAATTACAATGGCGGTGCGGTCTAATTTTTGTGGTAGATCGGCCTCCCTCATGAACCAAAACAAGCACGACACGACATTGACTAAGAGGAGGAGGATGCCATTTCTAACAGTAACGTCGAGTATCAATGACATTAATCAATGGCGACCTTCTTGGAGGTTCCTCCAGGTGACGGTAAGGCCAGAGAAAAATCTTCAAAAAGAAATATGCGCAATGCCATATGGTTGACAAGGGTAAAGGTATCGATATCATGTCATATTGAATGCATTATTCTAGGAAAAGAACACAGAAACTGGTGGGGAGAGCGCAAAAAGCACTATGAGCATTTTGTATACAGGTGGAGCAGCATAACAGAGAATAATAATGAGTCACAGGGTAATAATGATACGTTCAGGCCAGTGGAAGCATCAGAGTTGCTAGACTAGCCAGTCTATATAGGATTTAGACTACCAATGGCAGAATAGGGAGTTGCAAAGCATAGGGAAGCCAAAATGGTGTTGGCTCTGATACCATTTTAGACTAGGAGGTAACTCCTCAAATCAATTCATTGATATTCATTCAGGTTGGTCTTTATTATATGCATGAGGGAGAGACTATTCCTTTCATCTCCTGGTGAATATTCATATTTTCTATTATTTATTTACATCAATTTCAGTTATTCACCCAATCTTGATGATTAGGTGTCAACATCTAATGTGCATTTAATGCAAGATTAAAGGAGAAAATCAAGGAATTTTGGCAAATACCAAGGTCAAAACTCGAATGGGACAAGGGAAAGAGATTATAGGAGGTAAATCCTCCTTATTTAACACCCCTCCATTCAAAAATTCCTCCATCGACTAGGAGTAAAAATAACAAAATAATGAGGACTAGAAGGCAACCAAGCAAGCGAGAGACAAAGAACTTGTTTATCTTGAGTTTGGGAGCCGAGCCTCCCTAATTTTAAGGAAGTTTTTGGAGAATTCATATGTATAAGTAGAGATTCCTAGGACCTCAGTAGGATTCAGATTTTCATTATAAAACTCTACTCTATTTTCGAGCTGCAAGACTTGCGACAGTTCTTTTGATGTAATCTGTTATTTTGGTAATAAGAATGAGTTTTGTTTTGAGCCAACACTGAGTTAAGTTAGAGGACTGAAGCTCTTGGGTTAGGGCCCAACCCTAGTAGCCAAGGCTCCTCTTTATTGTACATGTATGCTTATTGTAAATTCGTAGCTTAATTGTTAATTTGCTTATTAGATGCATTTTCATTACAAGTAGTGTAGATTAGATTGGTTGTGCGATAGTTTTCCTCCATTTGTGCCTTATTTCAAGTAGCAGGTTAGCAAGGAGAAAAAGGATCACCACAAGGTTGTTAGCAGGTGTCTCGGCCTCACTTCCTCCCTCTGGGACCATGACTTGAGGAAGGGACCCTTCAGCAGCCCCTAAAACACAGATTTCTAGTTCTTTTATGAGCTTTGGAGTTTGTTGTCTTTAATTCAGTATTTGGTTAATGTTGCAAGGTAGATTTCATTGTCATCTTTTTCCATTTCCATTTCTGTAATAATATCTCACTCATGCTTTCATTCCCTTCAACAACTTTCTTCATGCATAATATAGGCAGTTGATTCATGCTTTTCTAGTTTATGAAAATGTATCTTGTTGCATAGTTTTTTGGAAGACGCACATGTTTTATGCAAAGCAGGTGCTTCAGGAGGAGAACAAGACTTCATAGCCATCATCCCCCTTCCACTTCATCCACCTTAGCCATCCTTTGTCTTCACCATCACCCTCACTAGTTTTTCATCATTTTTCATTGAAATTCTCCTAAACACATTGAGTGAATCTAGTGATCTCCTATCTTGGATATTGACTCCTCGATGTTCCTAGACCTTCTAACACTCCATTCCACCAATAACACACCCTTCCTAATCTTCCCAACACCTCCAACACCTCACAAGTAGCTCTCAGTTGTATCATGTAGGTTTCCTATAATTCCTATAGGATCATCCTATAGGTTTCTAGTACATCCTGTAGGTTTTCCTGAACCATCCTGTTTTGAGGCTGAATTGATGGGAAACCTCTAGGAAGTCCCAAAAGTAGCCTAGTAGCCCTCCACACCATCCAACCACTTCATCAACCTTCTAGCCATCCTCAAACACCTTCAATCCACCTGTCACATCCACAAGAACAATTAGTTTGGATACTTGATTTTGCCTAAGAAGACCAAAAATGTGAAAATAGATTTAGTTTAGTTTCTTTACTTGCACATTAGTGTTGTTTGATTCTTTTTACTTCTGCAGCTTAGATAGTAGCATTTTTTTTATTGTTGATTTAGCATCTCTGCTTAGCAGAGCTTCTTAAATGGTTAACTAGGGGTATGGTGTGGTTTAGCGTTACATGTTGGCTTTCTCCATTACTGCAGTAGAGTAACTCTTTTAGAGTAGATTTTCCTTTATTCCATCAAAGAATCAAGCTTCTTTTGAATCTATAGAAGTCTGGCTTGGAACCCTAATGGTCTCTCACTAGCTGAACATTGACAACAGGCAGAACCATCACTTTTACTTGTGCATACAGCACTGTCACCTCCAAGTTTGTATGAACCCAAGGTTGATAAGTAAAGCTGGTAGCCCAAGAGTTGTAGCATCCTTGCTGCAATACTGGCGCTCATCACTTTTTTTGGCACCATTGCTGGGGAGGTGTCTGAGTAGAGTGTGATTACTGCTTTCTTTTCTTTTATTTCTTGTCTTAAATATTCTGCCATTAGTTTATTTCTGCAAAAGTAATCTAGTTGTTTCCTTTCTTTCATTTCTTATTATCTACTTTCCTTTCCATTCTGAAAGTAGGATTTCAATTCAGCAAGTAGATTTTTCATTATGTCAGTAATTTTCATTCAATCAACAATTTCAATTCTGCAAGTACTTTCCAAGTTTTAAAAAAGAATACAAAACCAACCAAAAAATATTTCCTTTCATGCCTCGTAGGAATAGGGACAACTTAGGGAAATTATTTCCAGATACCCCCACTACATCCAACAACCAACCTTCTCTCTTCTTCAGTGGCTGTGAACTGGAGGAACCCTTAGGTGAGAACCCTAACATATTTGAAGAACCTACAGGGGAAGAAGAAGAAGAGGAATGCATTCCTACTGAACCAATGGCTTAAAACTAAAATGACTAAGGGAATAGAGAGAAAGTTGAGGGTGACTTCCCCATTAGGGAAACCAATGGGGACACTAAGATGAAAAATATAAGCCTCTCTGCCCTACCCCATTTCCATGGCCTGACCACAGAGGACCCTGACACTTTCCTGTTTGAGTTTTTTGTTATATGTGAAACCTATGACTATATAGATGATGAGAAAAAGTTAAAACTATTTCCATCTACCCTCAAGGATGCAGTATTGCGCTAGTTCATGGGTTTACCTGGAGATAGCGTCGCAACTTGGTTTCAGGTGCAGAAGGCTTTTAACAACAAATATCGGGACTACTGTTAGTCAAAGGATACTAAAGAAGAAATTTTTAGGATGACCATAGGCCATGATGAATCCTTAGAAGACTACGAAGAAAGATTTCATCTTAGTTACAAAAGGGCCAGGTGCACACTTGACCCCAAGTCACTAAAGTTGGTCCTGCTTAGGGGAGTAAGAAAGATCTTCTGGATACCTTACATTTGTTAGCAGGAGGAGATATCTACCAATTACCCTATGAGGATATCAAGACTATCTTTAGAAACCATTCTAGGGCAGCCAAGAAAAAGGGTAGGGGTAGTCAACCTATGGTCAGTACATCATCTTCCAGCTCATCCATCAAGGGTGAAATTGGAAACATGCTAGAAGATTTAAAAAATTAGATGTTGCAAACCCTTGCCTTGCAAATGGACACTATGAACATTAAAAGCAAGCAGGAGGAAGCAGAGAGAGCCTTGGCCATATTTTGTCCTAGATGAACCAGGAGGCATCCTAGGAATGAATGTCCATTGAACTCTATTGAAATTTTCTTGGTCTGTGACGAAAACCACTCCACAGACAAGTGCCCTTATTTACCTGGACTCAAAGTTGTATATCAAGGAGCTGAAGGGGTCATTGAGTAGCTTTGCTACATTAACCAAAGGAGACCTCATGGGCCTAGACCATACCAGCATGGCATGCAAGGGTCATTCCATGCATATTACAACCCCAACCAAACCACAACTATACCTTCTTGGGACCCCTTGCTCATCCTTCCTAGTCTACACCCCCTCCTTGGTCCTATGCATCTCAGTATCACTCCCAGCTAGCTAGCCAGTCATTTCAACCTTATGCTCTGCCACAACCTCAGTGGAATACACCACTCTAGGGGTGGAGGCCCCAATACAACAATGCTCCAGCTCTATTGGCTCCACCAACTACCCAAGCTCAGCTCCTACACTCTGCTCCACCCAAGAAACCCCATATTCCTACCCATCCAAATCCAAACCCAAACAACAGGCAGGCTCAACAAGTATACAGTGGAGAGACATCATATCCAACTTATGTTGTGGAAATCCAGGAGATTAACCTGAGATCTGGAAGAGTTCTCTTGGATAACCAACCTCCCCCTCCACCTAGGGAGGTTGAGGAAGAAAGAGAGGAAAACAACCTTAAATTAAATCCACCCTTTCCTAAGAGATTAGCCCAACCACTCCAGCCTACCCCAAAAGAGACTAAACTTTGAGGACAATTGAAAAATCTATGTGTAAAGATCCCCCTTCTCCTGGAAATAAAAGATGTTCCCATTTACAATAAGTTGATTAAGAAGAAGTGCTTCAAGCATCTAGGGAGGTGAAAAAGGGATGCCCCTACCATTAATGTCATTGGACAATTGTCTGACTTAATGCTAGGGCGGGTAATATGTCAAAAATATTTGGACCCTAGAAGCCTTGTAGTAGATGTGCACATCAATGGCACAATTGTACCACGCACTCTAATCTATCTTGGGGCTATCATTAATGTGATGACCAAGGACACCATGCTCAAGCTCAACCTCCAAGGTTCATTGAGAAAGACCACAATAGTTCTGCAACTTGCAGACCATTCAACAGTAACCCCTGAGGGAATTATGGAGGATGTGATCGTCTCCATTGACTCCTGGGAGTACCCTATAGATTTCCTAGTTCTCCAACCTAAGGCTAAGCTTACTGGCTATCCTCTCATCCTTGGGAGGCCATGGTTGGCCATTACCGATGCTTACATTGGCTACAAAGCTGGGAATATTACCATCAAGAATGGGCATATGTCCAAACAGTTAGTCATATACCTTCCTACTCCACCTTCTCTAGAGCATGACTTACCTTTATGGTTGGAGGAGGAGGAAGAAGATGAAGTTTATTCCACCCAACTTTATGCATTGGAAGCAACCATGGGAGGATGATAGCAGGATAAGGATGGCTTGATTGAAAACCTACTCCAAAGTCCAACTCCTGGTTCATTACCTTTAGAAGAAGTAATAAAGTAAACCCATAACAATCATCCAATTGACTTATGCTTGGCCGATTCCAACCCACTCCATGTCAAAACCATAGAATTCAGCCCAGAGAGAACCTTGAAAATCAATCCATATCTTTCTTCTCTCAAAGAGGAGAAACTATGCAACATGTTAAAGGAAAATCTAGAAGCCTTCACTAGGAGTTACAAGGAAATGAAGGGAGTACACCCCTCAGTGTGTACTCACCACATATACATCAAAGAAGGTTGCAAGTCTGTCTGACAACCATAAAGGAGGATGAATCTAGCTATTAAAGATATAGTCAAAGAAGAACTGCAAACACTGCTAGATGCAGGACTCATTTACCCTATCTCTGACAGTGAGTGGGTCTCTCCTTTGGTGTTAGTTCCCAAGAAAAATGGTAAGTGGAGGGTTTGTGTCGATTACAAGGAGTTGAAAAAAGCCACAAATAAGGATCATTTTCCTCTACCCTTCATTAACCAAGTGCTAGATGGCCTAGCAGGGAAAAGGGTTTTTTCTTTCCTAGATGGATTCAGTGGGTACAACCAAATCCAGATCTACCTAGAAGACTAGGATAAGACCACATTCACCTATACTTGGGGTACTTTTTCCTATAGTGTCCTTCCTTTTGGCCTATGCAATGCTCCTGCCACTTTCCAGGGAGTAGTCTTAAGTATTTTCACCGAATTAGTCCATGATGCTGTGGAGGTTTATATGGATGATTTTACACCTTATGGCTATGATTTTCAAGAAGCCATGTCTAACCTAGGAAAAGTACTGCACAAATCCATTGAAATGAACCTGTCTCTCAATCCTGAAAAATGTAAATTCTTAATGGTTGCAGGGACCATGCTAGGTTATTCAATATCTCAACAACGACTGCAGGTGGACCTAAACAAAATAGCTATCATCCAAAGGGTCCCACCTCCTCAAAAGCAGAGAGATGTCAAAAGTTTCCTAAGGTTAGCTAGATACTACCGAAGGTTCATAAAGGACTTCAGCAAGTTGGCCTCTCCTTTATTTGGTTTGTTTGCAAAAGATTCTAAGTTTATATGGTCAAAAAGTTGTTAAGAGGCCTTAGACATCCTAAAGGATAAGTTTACCACTACACCAAGTCTTCGAGGCCCAAACTAGGCCCTCCCCTTTCATATTCATGTTGATGCCTCACACAATGCCATAGGAGTAGCCCTAGGTCAGATAGATGAAAAAATTCCTTATGCTATCTATTTTATCAGTAAAAACTTATCAAAGGCTGCACTAAATTATACAGTGACCGAAAAGGAACTCATGGTTGTTATGAATTCATTAAACAAATTCAGCCATTACGTTATAGGCTGTCAAACATTTGTACATAGTGACCATGCTAAAATCAAATATTTAATGAACAAACCTGATCTGAATGCTCGAGTTATAAGATGGTTACTTTTATTACAGCAGTTTGATCTAACCATTGTTGATAAGCCTAGTAAGGAAAATGTTGTTGCAAACATTTTATCTAGGGTAAATTTGTCTACATGTGAAGAAGGAATTATGGATGACCAATTACCGGACGAGCACTTATTTTCTAGTTCAGTTCTCTCTCCATGGTTTGCTAATATAGCAAACTATTTGGTATCAACACAATTCCCACCAAAATTTTCCTCCAAAGAAAAGAGCAAGATAGTCAGGAAAAGTGCCCCCCTTCACTTGGACTGGGGGCAATCTTTTCAAACTTGGCCCAGATCAAATCATGATAAGATGTGTCACAGAAGAGGAAGTCTTTGACATCCTTTTGACCTATAATGATGGGCCTTATGGAGGTCACTTTGCAGCAAAGAGGACATCATTCAAAGTGTTACAAGCAGGCTATTATTGGCCCACTCTTCATTAAGATGTGAAAAAATACACTAGTCAATGTGATCAGTGCCAAAAGATAGGAAGGCCTACTCCAAGAGATGAAATGCCTCTGCAACCTCAAGTGACTTTCGAGTCATTTTACAAGTGGGGCATGGACTTCATTGGGCCTATTGACCCTCCTTCAAAGCAAAAACAGTACATTATTGTGTGCATTGATTATTTGACAAAGTGGGATGAAACCAAGGCAATTAAGGCAACAACATAAGAGAAGGTGGCTGAGTTCCTAAGGGAGAATTTTCTATAAATTTGGGTACCCTAGAGAGCTGGTCACAGACCAAGGCATCCAATTTACCTCCAACATGATTGAAGACTTGCTCAGCCATCACAAGATCAAGCATAGGACCTCCACTCCATATCATCCATAAGCTAATGGGCAAGTGGAGGTGACCAATAGAGCACTGGAGGGCATCTTAACCAAGATGGTGAGTAGTAGCAGGAAGGATTGGGGCAAAAGACTAGTTGAGGCCACCTGGGCCTATAATACCACATGGAAGACCACCACTGGATTCACACCCTATAAGTTGGTCTATGGGAAACAGGCCTTGTTGCCCAATAAATTTGAATATAACACATTAAGGATGGCAACCCAACTAGATCTGAATCTCAATATTTGCAGGAAAGAGAGAACCAATTGGCATGTATTTCTATCCTCTCCTTGGAGGCAATCCAGTGTAGGATTCCAGCAAAATCCTATGCTCTCTACCTCAAAGAAAAATGGTTGCAATTTCAGATTAAGACACTAGCATAGAGGGGAACCATGCCATTTCAGGACTACATGCATTTTATTGATCTTTGTGATCAAATTACACTAGAGGATAGGGCCAAAATGGCTGAATTTTATTTGCACAACATGGCCCTCACAGAAATGAATGTATGGGACCCTAATTCCAAGCTAGGAGATCTACAATTAATGGCTTTGGCATCATGGATGAACCATGAGGATTCAAGAGTTGCAGAGATGAAAAGGATATTGGCAAGAGAGAAAACTGGACCTCTTTTGATCAAATCTAAAAAATCAAATCCCATGGTCCACATCAGTACCCATAATTTGATTGCAAATGATCCTTAGCTGGCACCTAGATATCTTGTTGCCCAAGAGCAAGCAATTTCACATTTTGAGGACATGTTTAGGCTGCTAGGAGATGATAGTATACATGCTTGCCTAAGGATATGGAACACCCTACCATAAATCTTAAAGATAAGATAATATCACTCCCCTCAAAGGTTGAGAGAGGCACTCAATAGGACACCTATGTATAAGCAATCTAGGCAAAGGTTGAAGGTCAATTGGATGGGCCTAAAACTCAGTCCACCACTATTCTTAGGGATGCTAGAAGGGAGAAAAGAAGAAGAAGAAAAGAGGTAGTGGGAAGAGGTAGAAAAGAAAGTAGGCTTCTATGAAAAAGAAGAGGAGAACATAGCAGAGGCAAGGCATGTTAGAGAGGCTACCAGAGCCATGAAGGATATGGATATTGACTAAGTTGCTCAGAGGATGAGCAACACTTTCAATAGGGGGGTGATGATGAGCCTCGTCATTGGGTAATTATATGGGCCTCAATTCATCTCCTAGCTTATTCAAACCAAATATTCTCATAACTTATTGCATGCTTTTGATTATATTTTATTTATGAGGTGAGTTAGAGTTGGATATTTTGCTTTGTGATCTAATGTGCATTTAATTTATGATTAAAGGAGAAAATCAAGGAATTTTGGCAAAGAACAAGGTCAAAACTTGAATGGGATAAGGGAGAGGGATTATACGAGGTAAATCCTCCTTGTTTACTACCCCTCCATTTGAATATTCTTCCATCAGCTCAGAGTGCAAACAGCCAAATCATGAGGACTAGAAGGTAGTCAAGCAAGTGAGAGACAAAGCACTAGTTTATCTCAAATTTGGGAGCCGAGCCTCCCTAGTTTTGAGGAATTCATTGGAGACTTTATATGTATAAGTAGAGAGGCCTAGGACCTCATTGGGATTTGGATTTTCATTGTAAAAATCTACTCTATTTTCAAGTTGCAAGACTTGTGAGAGTTCTTTTGATGTAATCCATTGTTTTGGTAATAAGAATGAGTTTTGTTTTGAGCCAGCATTGAGTTAAATCAAAGGGTTGAATCTCTTGGGTTAGGGCCCAACCCCAGTAGCCAAGGCTCCTCTTTATTGTACATGTATTCTTAGTGTAAATTCATATCTTAATTGTTAATTTTCTTAATAGATGCATTTCCATTACAAGTATTGTAGATTAGATTGGTTGTGTGATAGTTTTCTTCCATTTGTGCCTTCTTTCAAGTAGAAAGTTATAAAGGAGAAAAAGGATCACCACAAGGTTTTCAGAAGGTGTCTCGGCCTCACTTCCTCCCTCTGGGACCATGACTTGAGGAAGGGACCCTTCAGCAACCCCAAAAACACAGTTTTCTAGTTCTTTTATGAGCTTTGGAGTTTGTTGTCTTTAATTCAGTATTTGGTTAAGGTTGCAAGGTAGATTTCATTGTAATATTTTTCCATCTCCATTTCTGCAATAAGATCTCACTCATGCTTTCATTCCCATCAACAGATTTCTTCATGCATAATATAGGCAGTTGATTCATGCTTTTCTAGTTTATGAAAATGTATCTTGTTGCATAGTTTCTTTGCAAGACACACATGTTTTATGCAGACCAGGTGCTTTGAGAGGAGACCAAGACTTCATAGCCATCAGCCCCCTCCCACTTCATACACCTTAGCCATCCTTTGTCTTCACCATCACCCTCACTATTTTTTCATCATTTTTCATTGAAATTATCCTAAACACATTAAGCGAATCTAGCCATCTCTTATCTTGCATATTGACTCCTCAGTGCTCCTAGACCTTCTAACACTCCATTCCACCGATCACACACCCTTCCTAAGCTTCCCAACACCTCCAAAACCTCAAAATTAGCTCTCGGTTGTATCTTGTAGGTTTCATGTAATTGCTACAGGATCATCCTGTAGGTTTCTAGTACATCCTGTAGGTTTTCCTAAAACAACCTGTTTTGAGGCCGAATTGATGAGAAACCTCTAGGAAGTCACAAAAAGCCTCCTAGGAACCCTCCACACCATCCAACCACTTCATCAACCTTCTAGCCATCCTCAAACACCTTCAATCCACCTGTCACATCCACAAGAACAATTAGTTTGCATACTTGGTTTTGCCTAAAAAGACGAAAATAGTGAAAATAGTTTTAGTTTAGTTTCTTTACTTGCACATTAGTATTGTTTGATGCTTTTTACTTCTACAGCTTACATAGTATCATTTTTTTATTGTTGATTTAACATATCTGCTTAGCATAGCTTCTTAAATGGCTAACTAGGGTATGGTGTGGTTTAGCATTACATGTTGGCTTTCTCCATTACTGCAGTAGAGTAACTCTTTTAGAGTAGATTTGCCTTTCTTCCATCAAAGAATCAAGCTTCTTCTGATTCTATAGAAGTCTGGCTTGGAACCCTAGTGGTCTCTTGCCAGCTGAATAGTGACAACAGGCAAAACCATCACTTTTACTTGTGCATACAACACTGTCACCTCCAAGTTTGTACCAACCCTAGGTTGATAAGTAAAGTTGGTAGCCCAGGGGTTGCAGCATCCTTGCTGCAATACTAGCACTCATCAAAGACCTTTTCATTGAATATGACACCTCTACTCCTAATGATTTTGTGATTTTCATAATCATATAAGCGATAAGAAACATTATTGACACTATATCCAATAAAGGTACATTTCTTTGATTTTGCCTCAATCTTTGTTCAATTTTCTTTATTAATGTGGACAAAGGCTTCATAACCAAAATTCTTCAAAAATGAGTAGTTTTCCTTTTTACCTGTCCATGCCTCCTCTAGAATACCACCATCCAAATAACTTGAAGGTCCTTTTTTTATTAGATAAACAACAGTATCTATAACATCTACCCAAAATTATAATGGAAATCTTGCATGAAATCTCACGCACCTTACATGCTCCATGATTGTCCTATTCATCCTTTCTGACACAACATTTTCCTATGGCATTCCTGGAATTGTCTTCTCTCTATGAATTCGATGTTTTGAACAGTAGTTATAAAACTCTTTGTTGTAGTATTAACCTCCATTATTTGATCCAACACACTTCAACTTATTTCCTATCTCATTCTCAACTAAAGTTTTCCATTTCTTGAAAGTATCAAATACATCAGATTTATTCTAAATACAATAAATCCATGTTTTTCTAGTTGCATCATAAATAAAAGTAACAAAATAGCGAGAGACACCAAGAGATGATACTTGAGCTGGTCCCCATAAATATGTATGCACAAGCTGTATTTTTCTCTCTTCTTTTCCTTCCTAACTCTGATAAATCTGGCTCTATTTTGTTTTCCGTAAACACAATTCTCACAGAAATTCAAATCAACATGAAATAATCTACATTCCTTTCTTACTCATGTGCTCGAGCCTATAAGGCCACAATGTCGTATCTTCTCTTTTGGAGGTTAAAGCATTAAAAAAATTAGAAATACCATTGCATAAATACGATGTACCAACGTTTTCTCCTTTTTCTATTACCAGGGCTCCTTTAGTGACCTTACAGGTTTTGTTTGTCAATGTAGTTACATAGCCTTCACCACCTAACTGCCCTATTGAAATCAGATTTTTCTTTAGATTTTTCAATAGCCATTGGTTTCCATTTTCTTGCTTTATAAAAACCTTACCCATTCCAATGATTTTATAGGGTTTATCATCACCCAAACAAACATGTCCAAAATCTCCTTGAACATAGTCATGAAAATGTTTCCTATCAAGGGTAGCATGGAATGAAGCCCCTAAATCAACTACCTAGACATTAATAATATTTTATAATGAAAGAATCAAAGAATCTTGCAACACATCACCTGTCACATTTGCTTCCAGGTTGTTCTCTTACTATCCATCTCCTTCTTTTCCTTTTTGAGATTTGTAGTCTTTCTTTAGGTTTCCTTTCTTCCCACATTTCCAGCACACTAACCCTGATCTAAATTTGGATCTGCCTCTTCTTGACTTACTATTATTTCCTGGGCTCCTTATTCTTTCCATTTTTCTTCTCCTTGTCTTTGCAGTCAAAGCATTACCTGATGTTTACCGTAGCTTTTTCATCACATTTCCTCGCTAAGGATGGCACCAACAACATCATCAAACTTTAAAGTACTAGATCCAAAGACAAAGTTACTAATGGCCATAACTAATCCATTCCAACTTTCTAGCAACGAACACAAAAATAACAGAGCCCTAACTTCATAATCAAAATTTACCCCTACATAACTTAATTGGTTGGTAACCATGTTAAAGTCATTTAAATTATCAACAACAAATCTGCATTTTGACATCTTCATATTAATTAGATGCTTCATAAGAAATACATTATTTGAACCTGAGGGTTTTTCATATAGTTTTTCCAATTCCATCATTAAACCTTTTGTTTTCATTTCCTTCGAAATTTTGAATGCCACTTACGCTACCAGACAAAGTTGTATTGTTCCTAGTGCCTTTCTGCTAAGAATCTCCTATTCTATGTCTGTCATACTCATTGACTTCTTTGATTTTCCACTCAATGGTAGATACAGATCTTTCTGATACAGATAATCTCCCATCTACATCTTCCATAGCTGGTAGTTTTGGAAGTAATATTTCTCAACCCTAAACCTACCATCTTCTGCCATTTCTCCCACTTGAACCAGGAACCATTCTCTCTTGCAAGTTTATCAGCCAAATAGACCTTTGGCTCTGATACCAGTTGTTAGAAAATTATATATTATAGAGTAATGGAACACATAAAATATTGCGGAAATGCATAAAACAAGAGAGACACAGATATACGTGGTTCACCCATTTTGGGTTACATCTACAGAGAAAAATCCAGTCCTTCCTTTTATATTCTCCAACAAAATGAAGAGATACAACCTGCAGTAGATCCGTTGTAATTCCCTCTTTGTTCTCACACAAACTCCTCTCTCTTTCTTAGAATAATCATACACAACCACAAAACAATTCCCTCATATAAAACAAGGGTTGTCTTCTAGGAAAAAAAATGCTAAATTACATAACTTCTACCATCGGATAATTCACCTAATGAACGGACCATATTGACTATGAAATTACAATATCTTACAAGTCAATTTTTTATTTATTTTTAGCTTTGGGGGTGCTGCCCCTGAACCCCTACCTGGGGGGGAAGGATCTTTAAAATTAGTCATCAGCCCCCCTGAAGGCTATCAAATGGGCGGCATTGCCACCCCATTTAGAAATTGGTTCAAACATGACTGAGACATCTTAATCAAGAAGATAATCAGGCTCTTCACCCAACAACATGTACCAGTCAAGGAAAGTTGATTTTGTGTCGACCGAGAGATATGTAGCCCCCAAGGGATCCTCTTGTCTTACTCACAATTCATTTTCTCATTAATGAACCAAGATAGGGAAGAGGAATTCAAAATTCTATATAAGCAGGTGATTGGAGAACGAAAAATAAAGATAAGTAAAGCATTGTTATGCTAGAAAAATTGTTCCTCAACAATCAAACATTCTAGTGGGAAGAAGATTTCACCATTGAGAGAGTCTTCATACTTCTTTGAGAGAGAGAAGAAGCTTGCAAGGAGATTGAGGAAATGCACCTCCTTGTTGAGGATTTTTTTGGCACCATTTCTCAAACAATTCTCTCTAAGTGCTTTATCATTCATCTATTGTATCTCTTCATTCATAAATCAATAAAGGGAACCCCTTTACATTAATTTATTGATGTTTCCTTCATCAAGCATTTTTTATGTGTTTATTTCTTAGTTTTAGTTTATGTTTATGTATTGATTATTCTCACTATTTACAGTGCTTTGTTTACCGAATTTTGTCCACTAACAACAACCAGTTCTCTGTATTTTATTTGTAGGGAACAACCAACTAAAAGAAGGTGTCCTTGGTACTCCATATAAACAAACACACTACCACAGATTTGGCTACTCCACTAGTTTTCTTTCTTCACTCTAATGATTATTTTTGTAGGACCTTTGTTGGCATTGATATGTGTTGCAAATGTGTTGGTTGGTTGGCATTGATGTCAACCTAATATTATGGGTTGTAGGTGAGTTGGTTATGCATTTGTATGTGTATTTGTAGGTGCCATGTGTATGGATGATATGTAGATGGTTCTTAGCATATCTACTAGCTTTGACTAGATTGGAGATGTGATGATCTTCTTGTTCATGTTGCTGCATTAAGGTGTTGGTTGTTGCTACATGAGTTAGATTTGAGGAGCCTTGACGATGTTATACATAGGGCTTGGAGAGGATCTACATGTGTTGTAGGATGCTTGAGTAGTTTGTACAAGTGATGGAGGTTTGTCATGGTGTCCCTCACACCCTCCTGAAACTTTGTTCCAAATGGTGGCCAAAACAAGTTGGAAACTTGGGATTTAGAGTGTATACACTACTTTCATGAAGGAAATGAGCGTATACACTTACATATATGCAAGTCTTGTGAAGAAAACTCGTGTAAACATCCTGGAAGTGTTTTTCTCTGCATTCCTTGCACATCTCAGGTTAATTTATAGTTTTTATGGCTTGTCTTGTTCATCACTTTTCATGTAAAAGTCAAAAAAGGTAAGGGAACTTTTAGAAGTTGGTTAAACTTGAAAATATATATTATGTAGTGGAGAAGAGTGGCTTGATCAAATCAAGGAGCTAGATCCGATCAAATTCAGATGTGTGAAAAGGGTTGTTGAATGCTCCATAACCTATGGCATTTACTAAGTTAATCATCACAAAAGAATGATAAATAGAGGAAGGATTTGAGTCTATGTGGTTGGTTGTCTTGAGAGTGTGTGAGTATGCCATTGTGAGGGAATTGAGAGTGAGTAGAGTTTGCAGCACTTTCTCACATAGTTTTTGCAAAGTTATATCAGAGAATTCTGTGTAGAAATCGGAGATAGAGTTGAGAAGAAGATTCAAAATTTGTGTTGTTTGTGGCAAATAATTGGCATCTTGTGGGGCTTTAGAGATGAGATATTGTTGTGAGTAGAAGAGAAGAATTAATCCCCTATGGGTCATAGTTTTTTATTTAGGTTTCGTGTACAGAATGATGGTGTTGTCGGATGTCTCATGTTGAGCAATTTGAGAACCCAGTATGAAATATTCTAAAACATGGTTCGCATGGAGGAAGTGAAGGCTTGGAGGCTTCATAGTAGATAGTGATTTGGCAGATTCAGTAGAAGGAATATATTTCTCCATCCAATAGAGGTTGGATAATCCAATGGAAGTTGGGTGAGGATCATTGGTCATGGGAGCTTCTAGTGGATGGTAGTTTATAGATCTGTAAGAGAAACATATTTCTTGTCTAATAGGTGCCAACATACTGTGAAGGAAGCCAAGTCTTTTGGCTTATGGTTTTAATATAATCCATGTAAATTTGTTCAACATATTAATAGAATAATTGAGCAGCGCAACATCAGCAGGGTGGTTTTCTCCCGAAATGGTTTCCACCAAAATTACTTTTGTTCTTATGTGTGCCTGGTTCTGTTGATGTTTCTCATGGTTATTATGCTTTGAGTATATTGATTATTTCATATCCATTTAATCTAATGTTGTGAATGTGCATGGCTATTGGAGATTGTGGTAAAAAGTTTTAAAATTAATATAAAGGCCATCACTATTGATTCACCCCCACCCGGCTCAATTGTGATCTAGTTTCCAACAATTGGTATCAGAGCTAGTGCTCTTTAGTGAAGCTTGACCACTTAGAGAGTAGATTGTGGATCATGGCCAGAAGCAAGAAGAGGATGTCTCAAAAGATAAAGGATTTGTAGAAGGAAAAGATTCATTCCATTGCAAATGAAGCAGCAAATTATGAAATCTCAACCAAAGAAGTTGTGTCATGAGGTAATATGATGAAAGAATTTTTGAATTATAATTTTGATGATTCTATTGAGTTTGACAGTGATGAAGAGAAGGATATTTCTCTCATTAAAGCTTAATATGGATCACCAATGATTGCAATCAAGAAATTAGTTGCTAAAGTAGAAAAAATAACCACTGCATATAAAGATCAGAAAGTACTTTTGCATATTTCCAATGAGAAAGAAAATGGGTTGAGAAGAAATCAATGGATTGAAAATTCAAATTGAGGAGGCCAAGAAGATTGAAGAAGAAATGAGAAATAAGTATAGAGATAAGGAGGATGAATGTGAGAGATTGGAAGTAGAAGTGGTTTCACTAAAGAATGATTTAGAGGAGAAAACCACTTCCACATCTAATCAAGTCATATTTTATCATGCATAATGGAGAAACTAGTTTTGTCGCAGCCACATGTATAAATAATGATACTAGTTGCAAAATAACTAAGAAGGATAGTCATCAACACAACTAGGAATCAAAGAAGGAGCTCAAGGAATATAAGTCCAAGGTTATGCCAAGTAAAAAATTGAGATATTTTTCATATGTGAGATTCTTCAACTGCCAGAAGCTAGGACATATTGTAGCAAATTGTAGATCCATGTAACAAGAGAAGTAGTGATGTAGAAGGTCCTATCAAGAAAAAAAGAAAGAAAGTCAACCCACTTCTTGGAGTTCAACCAAAATCAGGTATAATGGTCATTTTTATGGTTATTTCTACTCATGTAATGATTTTGGCCACAAGGCTATTGGATGTAGTTTGCATGCAATGAGGAGTAAAAGGAAGATCAAGGGATTCAAATATTTTCCTCCATTTCTTGGTCATATTAGATGCTACATATGTGATAATCTTGGACATATGGCCAAGGATTGCAAGACCCCAAGATACTTAAGGCCACCTAATCAAAGAATGAAGAATATGAAAAGTAGGCCAAACAAGATGATAGTTGGACATTTGCATGAAAGAGAGCCACCACTCAAATTTTGGAGCAATAAGGAGCAACAAGGACCAGCAAGAAGAAACTGAGGATTGCATGGCCTCAAGGGGATCTATGGTGCATCTTGTTTTTGCATGTAAAATCATTGTTAGCGTTTCCATAGCTAGTGAATTATATGTTTGTTGAGAAGTTATTTTTGATGAATCTATGATTTCATGATGTTGGATTTTATTTTTGCTACTAATGGTTGTATCTACTAAGGTTGTTGTGATCAGGAGTTGAAATGTGAGAATGAGCACAAATCTCTCTAGAAAGAATATTGACAAAACATGATGGCATGTGTTCAGGGGGAGCACTTTATATGCTTCCAATATTATGATGGTTTTGATGGCATTATGTTTCCTTGGAGGAGTTTGGATATGCATTCCATGTTATGTTCTTATTTGACATGTGTTTGTTGCAGGAGCTTTCATTTTGGTTGTGCATGGATAATATGCTGCATATACTAGTTGACATGCAGATGCCTAGTATTATGCATTTTGGTTTGATGAATCATGCATGTGTTGGTGCCATGGAGTTTAGTATGGTTGTGTATGGTTATAGTTGCTTACATAACTCATGTGTTAGAGACTTGTAGCTTATATGGAGGGAATCTAGAAGTTTTTCATCATGGATGTTTTTCATGTTATTGTTGTTGCTACATTTGGTGATGTTGACGATTTTCTGTAATGGTAGATGATGTTTATATTTCTAAGTATGGTTGGTGATGTGATGTTGTTATCGTCATTACATCATTATATGATTATTGCTACTACCATTTTTCCTTATCTTGTAGAGGTTCATGCTGCATATGATGGTTATTTTTGTTGCCATGTATAGCCATAGAGGGTTGATATATTGAGCTAATTGGTATGCTATATTTCTTATTCATGATGTTGTTGATGCATAATATTGTTGGGCCACTGTGTTTATTACTATTGTTGAGATCATGATTTATGACTGGTGATTTGGAGAGAATGGCACATGTCTTCATATGATATGTATTGTCATTATCTTGTTGTCATATAAGGCACATATTGTTGATCATTTATGTCATGTCATGCCATTTGGCCATTGTAGTGAGTGTATATTTCAGCCATGTATTATGATGCTTCATCACTTGGTGTCATTTATCAGTGGTATACCTCATTGATAAAGCATTGTATTATGCTCTTGAAATCATGGATTCTTATTTAGTTTTGGTCATAGAGTCATGAGCCATGATTGTCACATGTTACATAGTGAGTCATGAGAGTTGATTCAACCATATTTGGGCTTATGTTGTCATTGTACAATCATGTATTATCATTTTGGAATCCATATAATAGGCATGTGAAGCCCTGTACTTTGTTGCATATCATTTGGTCATAGTCATTGGTCCATGTGGAGTAGCCTCTTGCATATGGCAAGGAGGCATTGGAAGCTATATATATTAGTTTACATTTATCCATGGAGATGTTTCAATTCAGTGGAGTATGGTTGGTACCATGTCTACTTGAAAGAGATGTTGCTTCTAGATAGTCACTGTTGTTGTGGAAGAGTACATTGTGGAGATGATGTATTTGATGTTGTTGTTTCAAAGTTAGTTGGATATATGTTGGTGTTGCTATATGTTTGTGATTGATTAGTATCTGCTTCTACTATTATGACATGGATTATGTTGCTACTGCTTCAAGAGAGAGAGAATATGTTTCAGCTATTGTTGTTGTTGCTTATTATCATGCCACCATGGCAATTACGTACTTTACTACTGTTGATTCAAGATATATGTTTTCGCACATTTGTGTTGTTGATTGGATATAGCTTGTGTCCAAGGGAAGTTTATTGCACATCATTTTCCATTATTGGAGGAGTATTGTTGTTGTTCTCATATTTCAGTGCTGCATATGATATTGAGTGAAGTATATGTTTTTGTTGATGGATCCCATTGTATTGAGAGGAGCATAGAGCATTTGTCCTTGAAATATTTATCCCTTTTCCATTGATGTCAAAGTGAAAGAATGTGAGGATGTTGATAATTTTTTAGAGAACAATTTCATATGATTGTTTCAGCTGAGGTTACAATCAATGCCAAAGGGGGGTATTGTTGGAATTGATGTGTGTTGCAAATGTGTTGGTTGATTGTAATTGATGTCAAACTGGTAGCATGGGTTGCAGGTGAGTTGGCTATGCATGTGTATGTGTGTTTGTAGGTAGTTTGTGTATGGATTATGTGTATATGGTTCTTTGAATTTCTACTAACATAGACTAGCTTGGAGATGTAATGATATCCTTGTTCATGTTGTTGCATTTAGGTGTTGGTTGTTGGTGCAAGAGTTAGAGTTGATGAGCCTTGCTAATTAGGTCACCATGCCTTGGATTAGGTCTCTAAAGTTAATGATGTTATACATAGGGCTTGGAGAGGATCTACAAGTTTTGGAGGATTCTTGAGTAGGTTGTATAGGTGTGAGAAGTTTTTCATAGTGTCCCTCACACCCTCCTGAAACTATCTTCCAAATTATGTCCAAAACAAGTTGGAAACTTGGTTTTTAGAGGGTACACACTACTTTCATGAAGTAAACAAGTGTATACACTTCCATATACATAGTTATTGTGAATAAAAAACCATGTATACATCCTACAAGTGTTTTTCTATGCATTCCTCATGCATCGCAGGTTAATTTATAGTTTTTCTAGCTTCTCTTTTTTCGTAACTTTTCATGTAAGGGTTGGAAAAGGTAAGGGAGCCTATAGAAGTTGGTTAAACTTGAAAATATATATTATATATTGGAGAAGAGTGGTTTGATGAAGTCAAGGAGCTAGATCCAATCAAATTTAGATGTGTGAAAAGAATTGTTGAGTGCTCCATAACATGGAGCATTTATTGAGTTAATCATCGTAGAAAAATGATAAATAGAGGAAGGGCTTGAGTCTATTTGGTTGGTTTTATTGAGAGCGTGTGAGTATGCCATTTTGAGGGAATTAAGGTTGAGTAGAGATTTGTTGGGTTCCTATAATACTAGTGATTACCCCATTAATATTGTAGTTGCATCCCTTATTAATATTATTGTTCCCTATAGAATCCCTCTATTGTTATTTTTGTGGATTTATATTATTATTGTTAGGTCAGCTAGGTTATATTGTGACTCCTTAGACTCCTATATATAGAAAGGAGGTTTTGTCATTTGTTTCATCCAAGAATTTTTCATTTATGTAATGTAAAGGAGGTTGCCCCCTCGAAGAGGCTGAATTCTAAGGTGTTATCACCTAGAACTGCAGTGATATGTACATAATGTTGTCCATAAAATTTTTGTTGTCCAAAAATTAGGTGTCTAATGGTTATGGCCCTATGTCTGCTACTTAGGGATTGTGTTTTAAAAAATATATTCATATGAACCATTTTCAAAAACCATTAGATATCCACCTTCATGATTATATTAGATATGTCTTGTCTTATATACGTCACTAGTCCTTTTCGCATTTTTGCAGCGCAATTTCATTGGCTGATTTTGCAGCGCAATGATGTTTTAGTTCTTCACAGCATGTCAATAACCAGCCATTTTGTAGCGCATGTTGTCAACTCATAACTGTCTGCGCTATGAAATCGCGGATTCGGGGATTTAAACAGCACTGATTCTTAGAATGTCATGTATGAGGGATGAGTCAGTATGTTCGTTCGTTTAATTGTCAGAATGGTGTCCTTTTCAAGAAAGTATAAGCCATCATTTCCCCGATAGGTTCATAACCACGCACGTAAAATCATTCAAATGGTCTGTAATGCTGGTAGTGGTATGATATTTGTTGATGTTGCATGAATTGGTCCGTTTGCGTGATAAGACTGTTAAGTTGCGACGGAGCCCGAATTCATTTTCTATAAGGACCCTGATTGCAAGCGAGCCGGCGTTCAAAGTTTGAGTTTGCATTTGAAGATTGAAGCTAGTAGTGTTTCTCTGTGCAAAGGAGTTCAAAGCAAAATGGAGAAGAAAGGGCATCGGTCTGGAAGGTGTCAGAGAACTGAACCTGTGGGATTGGATCTCGCATTGAGGGATGAAGGTGTGAGACAAGCCTTTCAGAATGCTGGTTGCTGGTCTTTTTGTGAAAAGCTACAAGGGGGGCATGCTGAGGTAATGAAAGCATTTGCCTTAAATTTTACTGGTTTAAGTTCTAAAGTAGCTATGCTAGAATTCCCTGTATCTTCAGAGTGATTGTAGGTGGTGAACTGAAATCCGAGAGGACGGCAGGAGTGGTCAAAATTCAAATTTGATATGAACCCCGGCAAAGGAGTTCTGAAGGAGCCTTATGTAAATGAAGATCTTACAAAGGCCGTGCCAAGACACTATGTAAAAGAACACTATGCACTCCTCCTAACATGAATTCAGAAATATTTAACATGTGAAGGGAGGTATAACAAGGTCTACTCCTATCATTTCAAACTGCTGCTGCACTTTACAGGAAAAGCATTTATAGATCTCCCATTCTACTTGTTCCGAAGTCTTAGTAAGATGTGTGACAAGATTCAATTGAGGAAAAACGACTATGAGACATCATTGTTTCACCATGGTTTAGTAAAACTGTTAGTGCTGGATAATTTGCAAAAGATTGGTCGAGATTGGGACTCTTTTATTTTTATAGCTGGTTTTCAAAATAAGACAGGCCTCACCCCACTACCTATTAGAGAAAGAGAAAGGTTGACTGAAGAACCTACTCTTGCTGAACTAAGAAAGGAGATAAAAAGCAAGAAGAAAACCAAAACCAATTTGAAAGAATTAATAAAGCCATTAGTTATCAAAGAGACACTGCAATCTTCATCAAAGGAGAAAATCAAGCATAAGAAAAATGTACCAGGTTCAAGTGGAGTTGAACAGGTATCAAGAGTCAGAACCAGAAGTCAGTTAAATAAAGAAAAGGGAAAATCAATAGCTGTGGAAGAAAGCCCAATGTCAAAAGCCAGTTTAAATGATTTGCTTGAGGCAATTGATTTTGAACAAGCTAAATCAGTGCAGGTTGAGTCAATGCATATTGACCTAACTCAGTCATCACCCGAAAGCACCAAAAAATCAAAGGCCTCAAAAAGGTTAAGGTTTGAGGAACCTGGTAAAGAATTTATGTTCAAACCACGGAGGCCAGTCACCAGGAAGCAAATTAAAGAAGCTGAGCAATTGCACAGGGAGGAGGTAGCTGTGAAGGTACCTACAACAAAAGTAATTGAACAACTACCTAAAGCAGAGGAGGCAAAGGAAATGAAAAGAAAACCATACAGAAGAAGACAAGCAAGAGAAATGGAGAAGTAGCTACCCAGAACATAAAAAGCAAAAGCAATCAAGAAGAAAGATATGAATAAAAAGGTCCCCATTTCCAAAGAAACAAAGACTACATCTTCAAAAGAACAATGGGAGAAAACCGAGAAAGAAATGGCTGGGATGGAGAAGGCCGTAGCAGAAATTGCAGCCATGGAAAAGGAGGTTGCAAAACTAAAGGCTCAGCTAAATAAATTAGCTGCCAAATAAAATTGCAGATTTTAAAAGTCAGGTGCTGCCCCAAGGTTTTGCTCTATTTTACTTAAGTTCATTGTTTTTTAAGGCATGTAAGCACGGCATATAAAATCAAGGTAAATTTGGAATTTTTGAAGCCAGAAGCGGAGCTGTTGCAGTCACAAAGAATATTGATAGATTTAGTGAAGACTGTGTTTTTGAAAAGAACAGCAGTTTCGTAGCGCGGTACGAAACTGCTGTAGACGCTGTTTTTTGAAAAAAATAACAAGTCTAATGATGAGGTCAGCAGATTTTGGAGAAAAGGGATAATGAACATCAAGGAAACCAGATGAGGCTATCAGAGCCATTCAAATATTGACAAGTGTCCATCCTTTATAAAGGTAAAAGATTTTGTCTTAAGCTAGAACTTTAATAAAGGTACTTTATTACCGGTGGTTAGGGTTTGGCTGAAGATGCACACGAAGATGTTGGCTTGTACACTTGTCCAATCAACAAGGCTTCCAGCATACCTAGAAAGATGGTGATGCTCATCAAATTTTGAAATATTAAACAGCTGGGAACACATGCCTTAACTTTCGAAGGATGATGGGGAACGAAGACCGCGAAAACAGGGGATTATTATTATGATAAATGAACTATCAGCACGTTCAACATCCAAGGCTAATTTGGTTTCATACATCCTTATCTCAGCAATCACGGCCATAACTAAAGGAGACAACTGTTGAAGACCTAGAAAGGAATCAGGATACGAGGAGAACAAATTAGAGTTTAAGTTTGATTAGAACTCTTTTGTAGTTACAGTTCAATGCTTAGTAGATTTAATGAGTCTGTTAAGATAGATAAGGATAGTAAATGTTAGTCATCGAGCTCCCCTCATGCTGGAGGAGGAAGCTCAAAGTAGTTAAGAATATTTTCCTATATA
>APFE031472270.1:0-10565 GCA_000404065.3 Pinus taeda
ATTGACTAGTCCAATGCTTTCCATTCCAATGGGAGGTGCTGATGTTGTACTAGGAGTCCAATGGCTACAATCCTTGGGTACCATAGCTTTTAATTTTCAAGAAATTTTCATGAAATTTTCTGCAGAAGGAAAAGAAGTTGAATTAAGGGGTATTGCAAGGAAACCAGGAAAGATAATTAGCTCCAATGGTATGACAAAGCTTATAAAAAAGGAACAAAGAGGTGTAATTGCACAATTATGTTCGCTAGATATTTCCACATTGGAATAATCTATTTCTCCAGATCTCCAAAAAGTCTTGGACAATCATTCCAAGGTATTTGAGACTCCCAAATGTCTCCCACCTATGCGTGATCATGATCATGCTATTCATCTGATTCCAGGAAGTGTTCCTCCGAACATCAGGCCATACAGATATCCCTAACATACACCAACTGAAAGGGTGTGAATTTGGTAGCATTTCTCACCGAGGTTCGATATGCCACAAGTCCGAGTACAGGATTAAATTCCAATTTATTTTGTGAACTCCAATCATTCGTTGTAACATGTGCTTAAGGACCTTGTTGATGGCCTCAACTTGTCCATTAGCTTGCAGATAAGATGGAGTTGAACTATCATATGAAAGTCCTAATTTGGCAGCTAACTCAACCATCATGCAATTGCGAAAATGCGATCCATGATCTGTAACTATGGCCTGTGGTACACCAAACCTGGCAAACACGTGGTTGAAGAAAAATAATGCAGCCATTTCACCATTGTTGTTTAATGTAGGCATCACCTCGGCCTATTTGGTAAAATTGTCAATAGTGACTATAATATACCCATGCCCCCTGGTCAAGGTGGGGTTACATGTAATGAAACCTATGCCCCATTTTGTGAATGGTCCAACAGCAACTACTGGATGCAAAGATGTAGGTGGTAATCGAGTTTTCCAATTAAATATTTGACATGCATGACAACTTCTGACGACAATTATGCAATCTTTGAATATTGTTGGCCAAAAGTATCTAGCATGAAGAATTCTTTATGATATTGCATATCTGAACAAATGTCCACCACAAGCACTTGAATGGCAATCATTCAAAGCTTTCTCAGCCCCCTCATGCATGAGGCACTTATGTAAAACTGTATCAATACCACGGCGATAAAGCATGTCACCAATGATCCGATAATTCTTGGCTTGGTATTTGATACATCGCTGTGTAGAGAGAGAGGTATCGGGCCTGAAAGATTGGGTCTAGAGATATATCAATATATCTCCATACCATTAATCACTTGATGAAATGAGAAACAGAGACTCATCCACGATTGATGCTTCTGATGTTGAATCATTTGAGGATGAGGGAAGGTTGCAAAATAGCTCGGCAAATACGAGAGATTTCTTTGATTTAGATTTAACAAATTCCAAATCAAATTCCTGCAATATAAATATCCACTTCGAATACTTTCCCCCGAGCAATTGACTTGACAAAATCTATGTCATAGGGTTGCAATTGGAGATAATTGTAGTTTTACACAGGAGAATATAGTGACAAAATCTCTGCACAGCTTGAACGGCTGCCAAAGCTAACTTTTCGACATATGAATATTTCCTTTCTGTATCATTGAGATTATGAGTCAAATAATATATCGGATGTTCTATTCCATCGACTTCTTGGACTAAAACCATTCCAATGGTTGTATCTGCAGCGGCAAGATACAGGTAATAGTCATGTTGATAGTCTGGGGCGTACATTAATGATGCTCTAATCAGGGAATCTTTAAGAGCACTAAAGGAAGCTTGTGCAACCTGATCCCAATAAAAGGGTACCTCTTTCTTCAACATACAAGTAAAACCTTTAGCCATTTCAGCATAGTTTGGAATGAACCTTTTGCCTTCCCTTGAAGTTTCTATAACTCTAATAAATTCGAAGCTGGAGGCAAGTCAAGTATTGCCTGAAACTTAGATGGATCAAGTCGAATTCCATATTTTGAGAATAAGAATCCAAGAAATCGACCAGAGCCAACACAAAACACAACTTGTGTGGATTGAGTCTTATTTTGTAGTGTCAGCACTGTAAGAAAATTGCTCTAAGATGCTGCGAGTGATCAGTCCACTTTCGTGAATGAGCAGGAAAATCATCAAGATATGGTTGTACAATGTTCTTAATGTCATGGAAGGCATAATTCATTGCCCTTTGTAATGTAGCCCCTGCATTCTTTAAACCAAAGGGTAATTTCCTATATGTGAATGTTCCCTAGGGACAAATAAATGCAATTTTTCACTGATCCTTTGGGAAGATATTGATTTGATTGTAACCAAAAAATCCATACATGAATGAAAAGATTTCACATCCGTCACATTCATCAATAATATGGTCAATGAAGGGTGTAGGATAATTGTCTTTTGGACATGCTTTATTTACATCCCGGTAATCAACACACACTCAGATTGTTCCTTGTTTTTTCATCACAGGAACAATATTTGATACCCAATCGGTAAGATGTATAGGGTAAATGAAGCTAGCACGCAAAAATTTTTCAACCTCTGCCTTAATGGCAACAACTTTCTTTGGATGTATAGGTTGAAGCCACTGTTGTACTGGTTTGACATCAGGGTACATTTTGATTTGATGTTCAAAAATGCTTGAATCAATGCTTGGCATCTCCTCGTAAGACCATGCAAATACATCTCTAAATTCATGAAACAGAGCATGGTAAATATCGAGTTCCAAAGGATAACAAGATTTGCTAACATTAATGTTTTCTACAACGTTAGGCTTGTTCAAAATGTCTATGGAAATGTTTTCTTCTATGTTAGACAAATTAGGTTCGGAATCTACCGAATCTATTCTAACAGAATTCGAAAAGAAATCTACAAGCAAAGGTGTACTAGTTCATCTAAATAATCCTCTTTGGAATCTGGAGGAAGGGAATGATGATTATAATATTCCCAAGGTTCTTCTTCTATCGTCATGAATTGGATGATTTCCTCATCTGTAGAATATATACAAGCAAAAATATCGGAAGAAGTATCGTATTCAAGTGAACGATCTACCCATACAATTGACAATTGTGGATCTGGAAATGCCGCACAAGAAAGAAAAATTAATTGCTATGAAAGTTCGATGGGACTTAGCGGCATAACCTTAGCAAAATTCTCATCTTCAATACTATTGGTGATCCTCTTTAAATCAGATGAAGTAGAGGATAACATATTACATGTCTCGACTCTCGCAACTTCTAATGTTCCAGATGGTGGAGGAAGTGTGAAAGTACCCATTAATGAGGGATCTTTAAAAAGACCTACACCAATAGATTGAAGTGAAAGCGGGGTCTGTGAACAAATAGAATGCTTCCCATAACTTGAGAACTAGAGGCAAAAAATGAGGTTTGGTCGATAACTGTTATTCCACCTTTATGAGGAAATGCAATCGCACGAAAGTACATGGAAAGAATAGCAGCCATAACATAAACCCATGGTCATCCAACTAAAATGTTGTAATCAAGGGGTTCGTCAACCACCTCAATCTCAACAGTTACTATTTTTCCCGCTAGTTCTACTTGCAAATTATTCAAAATCCCACATGAAGTATAAGTCCTTCCATCAAAAGCCTTTAATGTGGTTGGTGATCTTGACAACATAGGTGACCCCAATGTTTTCTAGCAGCTCATTAACATAATATAGATAGAATCTCCCTCATCTATGATGGTTCAATGAATATTCTTTTTGAGAGCTTTAACCTGAATCAGAAAATCTAATTGAGCTGGTAACTATGGTGTATATCCTGAGTGATTAAAAAATACAAGATTAGAATCCACTGGATCTACTCCACCTATTGCTGACAGTAAAACCCACTTCTGGGAGGGGCAATTTTGTAATACCTCAAGCGTTAACATAGCAAAAGGAGACTGAGCAAGATCTTCTACTATGTTATAATTTTGAGTAGCTCAAGCTTGAGGATTAAACATTGATTTATGAACAACTCCCTTAGGTGGATTTATTGTTAATTCTGGTGCAATGGGTAGTGGAATATTTTGCGATGCAGTCGAGGTCGAAGAACCAGGTTGATCAGTGGCCTGATTATTTGATGACGATGGTGAAGTACCATAATCTTTACAACCTATTTGAACCAAAACTTCATCTTTCAGTTTTGTGATGGATAAAATTAATACCTGGGATGTGGAAGCATTTTCAGTTGCAACCATATTAGTATCGGGGTTCAGAAATGGGTCGATCAACACTGCAGATGTGGTGGAAGCTTTTAAGAATTTAGAAACTTCCGAGTGGTGAGGAAAATCCCTTGTAAAATGCTCGTTAACACATATCAAACATGGATAACGAGGTTTCTTTCCCGAAGTAGAGGAATCAAATGATTTCTCTTGAGGAGGGTTTTCAGTTTTCTTTTTATTTTTCCCTTTTTTATTGCTTCCTAGTTCCTTTTGATTCTTACCTTTGTCAGATGAAATGGCATTAATCTCGGAAGCAAGAACCTCAAATGCATTTATAGTTTGATTTGTGGCAAGTGATTGACCAGATGGTCTACTTTTCATTTGCATGCTCAAGGAATCGACCACATTGTCTCCAGCATGAGAGTCCCTACTCGATGGTGGAGGTGGAATGGATTGATTTAGGCGCGGTGCATGTGGAATTTTTTCATAGAGTGTGATAGCTTGCATACAAATTAAATCCAAATATTGGGCACGAGCAATCACTTGCTCTTCTGTAACAACTCCACCTTTAGCCACATCCTTAATAATAGATGGCAATAAGGACTTAATGAACCACTCAGCTAAAAGCTGATCAGGAACATAAGTTTTAACCATGCGATGACGATGATGCCACTCATCAATAGGATCTGATATGTGAGTAGAAGTCATTTGTTTAAAGTTGGTCAAAAGTTCCGTTCCAATTTCATATCTGATGGGTAACTGGAAGTGGGTCAAAAAAGTAGTGGCTAAATGGGTGAAATTATTAAAACAAGCTCTTGGCAATTCAATATACCACTTAGCAGCCGAACCAATTAGCGTTCTTTGGAAAAGATGGAGTCTTACTGAATCATCATTCAAGGAGTTCAAAGAACACCATAAATGATAGGTCATAACGTGATTTGACGGGTCTTCTCCAGGATTTGCACTAAACTTTGGAATGTCGGAAGGCAAATTATGAGGAATTACCAACCACAATGATGAATAAAAAATAGGTTCATTAGTGAGGCGATTTAAATATGGTAATTCTAGGGTTGCCACAAATGGCAACTACTGATTCAGATCAGGTTGGGCATATCCAGGATAAGATGGAATCGCCTGTGCCATAAGCCTTTGCATACCCGCATAAGGCAGATATCCTTGATAAGGCGGCGTGACATATCTGGTATATGGATTGAAGCCAGGTTGACCTTTCATTTGTCTGTAACCAGTTTGGGCTTGATACACAGGACCCTGATACGCTTGATATTGTCCTTGCCCAGGTTGAGATTGAAAAGCAGGCCCATACTCAGGTTAGACATTCTGAAAAGGAGGTTGTGGATACTACAATTGCCAAGATTGTTGGGGTATCAGTTGTGAAGTTTGATATTGCCCCCCAACAGCAGTTTGACCAGGCTGAGAATAAACTAAACCTATAGCAACTTGAGTCACTCCAGATAATGGCACACTAACCTGAGGTAATTTTACCCTAGAAACAAGTAGTTGTTGCACAACAGCCTTAGAAGTTTCGGTTTGCTAACTCAAAACTTGAGGTTGCGAGACAGCAGAACTAACTTACACAGGTTGAGATACAATAGGTTGAGCTTATATCTGTTTTTCCATAGTTACAACAGGTTGGGTTGATATAATCGGCTCAATTCGCATAGGTTGTGTTGGATACACAAGCCTTGGTTGAAGTGCCATAGTTGGCTGCCACTGACAGACTCTCATCTCAAGCTGACCTGGATACGGTGGGACATAACCATAGGGTTGTCCTCCTTGATAGGGAGGATGCTATGAATAGGCATATTTTTGACCATATGGTGGCAATCCAGTGTAAAGAGGATAAATGGGTCTTTGTTCACCATATTGCCCAGTTTGATACTGATACCTAGGATCAAACTATTTTCCTTGGTAAGAAGAACAAGGTAAAATTCCTAATGATGACATGGGAGATGACCATGACAAAGACAAAACTCCTGAGTGGACTCCAGACATAGACTGGTAACCAGCCAAGATGGAAAACTGTCCATATAAATGTGACTCAGGTGTGGTTGTAAACATTGAAGGGGTAGCAGAAAAAGACTCTGCCGCAGCTGCATCAGATGAAGTGGTTTGGGATGTTTGTAGTTGTTCTGCCATGGTTAATTGACCCAAGAGTTAACCTAATGAATCAAGTGGGATTTCAGAGGCAATAGCAAAACGAGGAAGAGATTCAGAGTAAAGATATAAACCAGAAAAAAACTGATGTGGCGTCTCGAGATCAGACTGTTCTTTAGATCCTTCCTCTACAATAATTAATCCAGGTGGAAGGATTTCAGCATCAGGTTTGACAAAGAATTCTGGTGTTAAAGATGGAGTTTCAGAAACTACAAATGACTGAGGTATTTCAGTAACAACTTAAGAATGTTCAAGGTCAAAATCTAGATGTTCCGGTAAAAGAATTTCAGTTTCAATGGAAGGTTCATGAACAACTTCAGGTTCAAGAATGTCTTCGGTTTCAACTGCTTTGGGTTCTGGGTCAAATTCCAATGGAACTGGTTCAAGTTCTGAAGTAATTTCTGGTTGATTCAATTCAAGTTGTGGATCAATTTCAGTTATTCGTTCACTTGTTTATGTTATAGTGGCCTCAGGTAGTTGAGTAACTTACTCTCGTGTAACAGTTCTAGAAATAGTTGGAGTAACTTGAGGCTCAGTACTAGCCGTGATAGGTGGCTCTGGTAATTCAGATGAAGTACCAGACTTAGTTTGACGAGTCTGCCTTGACCGGATGGGTGTTGCTTCTAGTGGCAAGGGTAGTTTGCTCGTAACTCTCCTCGAACGACGGAGTGGAGGTTGATCTTCCTCCATAATTGTTGATTAATCTTATCAACCTAACTCAACTAAGGAAAAAGGGTGTTTTCACAGTCAATTAACTTTTACAACACAAGAACTTAACTTTGCTTTTTAATTTTTTAAGCGTCGAGAAAAAGCAAAAGATAAATCTAGTCGCTTTCATTGTTTAAGGAGCTTGAAAGGACAAGCGCTCAGATGGACCTTTTCTTTTAAGGAGTTGAAAAGGAGAAAAAGTGACTACTCTAGAGATACTAAGCAAGATGGTTTATCAAACTAATCACAAAATTGCAATATACACCTTGGTGGTAAATTAAAGAGAAATTACCAAGGATTTACCGTATTGCAGTCAGTCTTCCTGAATGCCATGTTCGGTGCATTGTGATCAATAAGGCGACAAAATCAGCTTCCTAGGGATAAAGGATTTAAGCCTATTGGGGTCTCCCACTATATACACAATATTACAAGGAGCACAATTCCGTACTAGTATTTATCGGTTCAGAGAGGAGGAGTCACCCAACCTCAATGAAATGACAACCACTAGGTTTTAAGACGTCGGAACATGTCTCTAGCCTAGACACCTCTAGATGTTTGCGTTAAATTCCAATGCATTATTAGGTTAATTTTAAGTTTATCTTTTTAAAAAAAAATTCCTTTGGGTTTCACGACGTGATGTTTTCCAAGATTCCTAAGAATGCAACTAAATGAGAAGCACTCTTTCCATTTTGCTTTCAACAATGAAAATCCTAACAAATAAGGGACAGAACAAACAAGTACTTTTTGGATCAAACAAAAAAGAGCACTCACTAATGCATTTCCCTAACCATTCCTTTTAAGCACACAAACAAGCTCTAGAATGCAATTAGATGTATTTCTTTTTCTTTTCCGTTCTCCTTAATGTGAATTGTGCACTAAGAAAAACAAATGAACAAATGATTCAAAAGCTCTTTTCACACAAATGTTGATTTATGACAATTTCACTTAAAGATAAAAGAAGACTAAACGACACTTTCAACCTTAAGGAAACAAAGATTTTCGACACTTAAACAAAAATATGAATCAAATGACCAATCGATCATTCTATAAAGGAATATTTTTACGACACTTCAAAACAATCGACTGAAACTACTTTATACTAAGGACTGCAAATGATAAACAAATACATAAACAAAAATTTAACAATCCAGTCTAAAATGGGTCAAAACAAGGAAACAAATATTTCTTTCAGAGACAAGAACTCATCTAAATCCAACAGACAATTCAAACAACTGAAAATTGACTTAAGGATTCAACTCCTAGATGGGAAAACTGCTCCAAAATGAACAATCGTAGGCTAGAGTGAGGGACAATGTGTTGCATAGCACTGTCTCAATTCAAAGGGTGCCATTCATTGCATTGTCTTAGTTATAGAGCTGCAATGATGACAAAATGACAATTTTATGCTCAAAATTGACTCAAATTTCAGTGAATTGGACTTAAATTCGATGAAAAATAGAGGGTAAAGTATGTCAAAGTGTTCTAAGAGATTTATTAGCTACTATAAGGGATAGGAGTGCTCCCCAGTGGAGTCACCATTTTGTTACTGGCAATTTTAGTGTCTTTTTGAACGACTAACCCCTAGACCTAGTAGCAAGTCTAGAACAATAATTAAAGTAATTCCATTGTTTTTCTTATAGCTAATAGATAAAAGAAAGAGGAGTAGAGGTACCAACCTTAGTCTCTCGCTCGATCCTTCTTCCCTTTGACCACTTTCGCCACTCCCTCCTGTACTTAACTCGCTTGGAAGGTACCTGCACAAAAGAGACAGAAAACCATCAAAGCACACATATCGATCGATCTATTAACTAAACATATTATAAAATCAAAAGTACAATATACATCACATAACATATGAATGGGAAAAATCATAGAACTCTTTATTCATAGAAAGGAATATTACAGCCCATGTAGATACATGTTCAATCCAGCGTCATCCTCGCAGCTTCAAACCCTTCTCTCCTCATGGAAACAACAATTTGACATGATAACATTACTCTTTATACTAAACTCATTCAAGTAGCATTTCCTTATCTTTAGAAGTCTCAACCTAGACCAGCCAATGAGAGCTTGGTCCTTTTATAGCTGAAAAGAGGAGGTTAGGCCATTAATGGCCTTCATGAATGCTTTCCCATTTTTGGGAATTCATTCCATGGAGGAGGGGATAATGGATAAAGGTCCACTCATCTTCCTTCTCATCCAAAAGTGAGGCCAATCCATCTAGAAGTTTCTAGAAGCCACCCATTGGATGAGGAATCCAATGGATTCATTTGAAAAATTAGTTGGATCTTGCCCATCACAGGTGATACAAAGGCCAGGTACTATGCATAGCACTCTGACATTGTAGTACCTACCATTCATTGCAACCAGATAGAAGGCCACCTGAGATGGTCTCTTTTAGGGACATTTTTGGATGAATGGTGTCATGAATCTCTTGGGAAGCAAGTATGATGTAGGTTAACTTCATTAGGGAATGAAAACAACTTCATTAGGGGTTGGTGGACCCTAATAATATAGATCTAGAATTTGCGGTTGATGTGCCCAAATTTTCCTGTAACAGTTGGATCAAGAAGTTAAGTAATTAAAAATTACCCAATAGGAGTTTGCATGTTAGGTGGGGAAGTTGCACCACAAAGCACTATGAATTATGGAGATGGTTGGGATAGTACAACAAGGGATAGAGGTAGTAATTGTTGAAATATAGCAATGGGTAACATGTGATGATATCTCACTACAATTATTTACTTAGATCAAAGCACATTTCTCTCATATGCATTTGAAAGTTGAAGGTATGTGCAAATCACTCAATTCAACAAAAGATATGATCAGAAAGAAAATCCCCTCCATGAAATTTGATTGAGTAGGTCAAGAGGAGTCATAAATGTGTGTTGGGGGCCTACTGGGGAAAGTTTTAGGTTGATAAGATGGAAGATATTCTAAGGCAGTTTTGGTAGTGCACACAAAAGGATGGAATAGAAACAACACACTAGAGCATCACACTAGTTTATCGATATGTGCAAAATTTGTGCAAAAGGGAGTGGCATAAAATGGAGACCCACATAGTCGACAACAAAATGGGGAACTATGGAGTCAGTAGTGGCATGGAAGAGAAAGAGCGACGATGGCTAAGTTTGACTACGTCGTCAAGTTTGTGTTTTGATCTTTGTAGCTAAGAAATTATGACATATTTTCCCATGGTAATGCCATACCTACCAAGTATTTCCCATGGTATTTTGTTATATGAAATTATGTATAAATCAACAGAAGCTGCAGGGATTGGGTTTAGCTTAGTATTGGTTTTTTTAGTTGGTTTAGTTGATTCCTATTTTTTTATATGTTTGTAATATCGAATTTAGGTTGGTGAGTCGAGGATAAACACTATGGTAAGGTTGTGTGTGTTGTAATTAGATTTCCTTTGGTGATAATAAAATATGGTTAGTGATTTGTTTGATTTCACTTATTGTGTTTTAAATTGTTTCCATAATGATTAATTAAAGTATTTCTAAAGAAGGGATCTTTTCTAGAGCTAGGGT
>APFE031472271.1:0-10629 GCA_000404065.3 Pinus taeda
TTGTAACAGCACAAGTAAAACTAAAATTAATGTCAAAAGGAAAACAATTCTTTCAATGAAATTATACCTGTACTTTCCGGCTGCGAATGACCACAAGATTTGGGGACCGACTCTCCTCCAACCGTAGCCAATTGTGCGGATTGCTACAACTGGCCACCCTCGAGCCCTCAATCAATGACTACTGCCAGTATTCCTAAGTCTTAGTATTCTCCCAAGAGAATGAAGATAGAACCTCAGAATGATCGAACCCCCTTCCATCCTCCTCATCATTTATTAAATAGAACAAAACATTGGAAGGGAAATCACATGCACACCCTCCATGTGTCTGCATGCTACATGCCCACCCTCCATGTGTCTGCATGCTACTTTTTTTTTATTTTCCTTTGATTGTTTTGATAATTTCCTCCTTTTTTTATTAGAGCTTTAATATGGTTATTTTTATTTATTTATTTTTATTATGATTTATTTATTATTATTCATTATTTTTTTTATTACTTATTATTTTTGTATTATTTTTATTAGTTCTTATTATTTATTATTGATTATTAAGGGAGGGATGTTCATACTCTCCACTTTAAGGAACTTCGTCCCGAAGTTAAGTTTTTTTTTTTTATATTATTTTTATTTCTTCATGTTGCCAACACCCTCTGCTGAACTAGTATAACCAGCAGGCATCGAAAGTCCCCAACAGCCCTGGAAATCTCAAGGAATCTCTGTCCTTTTTCCCACTTTTGGCACCAGGCTAGGCCTGACCCGGTCTGTATCCTAGTCTAAGGCTGGCCCCCAAGGCTCGCGCCTGATTCAGACCTCATCTGCCCCAAGGCAGGCATCCGGTCCGGTACTCAATGACCACGGGCATCTCGCAAGCTGGCCCACTCCCTCCACAACTACTGAGGCGCACAGATGCAGACATCGAAGTCCTTTACATCCCTTCCAGACTTCGACATCCCAATCCAATAACAGGCACCTAGCTTGGAACATCAGGCACCAAGCCTGGAACATCAGGCACCAAGCCTGGAATCATCAAGCACCAAGCCTGGAACATCAGGCACCAAGCCTGGAATCATCAGGCACCAAGCCTGGAACATCAGGCACCAAGCCTGGAAAAATCAAGCACCAAGCCTGGAATCATCAGGCACTCGGCCTTCTCAGGATGGTCCCATAGCTCTTCAAAAGCTAGCCTTCAAGAGCTATTCACAAGACAAAGGAATCACTGGCATATGTAGTGTTGATTGAGTTTTGTCCCCAGCCCATATGGTGTTACTTATTCTCCCTCGTGCGTATGGGCTCGCACGAGATCATCAAATAAACCGGCCCTCTCGGCCCATTTGTGGAGTCCTGTGAATCATCGCATCTCAACATGCATCCAATGCATTAACCATACCATCATAGTATGATATGAATAATCCACGTGCCAACTCTTGCAAGGAACTGCATGCTTACGCATGGCATGGAACTATTGCATGCTTCAGTTATACCATTACATTATTATATCAAGACATATCATGCATTAACATAAATGAACCACATGTCAATAATCCACATATTATAACATCATAATTCATATGCCACGTTATGCATATCGTATCCGTCATGAGTATTGAACATGAAATACTTATCATCAGGTAGTACATGAAAATGTCAATATACCTTGACATAATGTCATAATTTCTATGCATATCACTATTATCATATAGATACCTTATCCCTATAAGAACCATATGTACATCAAACATATGATATCATGATATCCTTGTCAGTACATTTTCATCAAGGTGTCAATCAATTTTCAATAATCATTTCGACATCTAAGTACATTGTTAAATTTCCTTTGGGAAGGAAGAATATATGCCGAGAGATAATTATTAGCATATCAAGATTATAGGATTACATAATTTGCCAATGAATTACTGAATCATAAAAGTATAGATTAATTATGTCATATAATGAGATATTAATGTGAACAGAGAACCCAAGAATCTGTATGAGGAAGCAATGAAGAACTAATGAATGCACCAGACTTTAAGTTATAGTAACATTATGCTGCTGTCAAGAATCTGATTGCTGTAGGTTATTGCGAAGAATATATCTGTCCCTAGATACCAGATTGGATAGCTAATTAAAGCAAAACTGTAATGTGATGTGAGTCACTAGATGATCCAATCCATCCACTAATTCAGCTTTCAAATGATCATTGAATGCAAGATAAGGAGTACTAATGGTCTAGATTCTGTCAATCACGGAGATGTGGTTCAATATCCACCAAAAGTCGAAGAAGTGCTTCGAGTCTCGTGACTAAAGAATGTTTTTCCTATTACAAGATTACCATCAATCCTATGGAAAGTAACACAAAAATGACATTTTCCTTTTAATCACATTCAGTTACTATTTTCATGTCATGTGTTAAAAACAAAGAAATACGGTTAAATTTTGTTATGACAGTATAAAAGTTGTATTGATGTTTAGTTCAGTAAATTTGGTATATGGTGAAGTAATATTAATACATATGTCATAAAATTTATGAATCAAGCATAAACATATTCCACACCATAAAGAAAAGACACTGCCACCCGATCCAGAACCGGATCAGATGACGGGGAAGGTCATGCCTCCCCAATACAAAAAATAATGATTTTATTAATTATATGGTCTGCCTGCAAGCACAGCCGCGAAGGCAACACCATTTCAAATCACTTATATTACAATACAATTAGGCATAAAATTTCCTGCCTAAGATAGAAAATTTTAAACTTGTCGAGAAATCTGTCCATACTGATCAACCTCATATTGTGGTTTGAAACATTCAGGCACCTGCAATCTGGCGATATACACTTAAAAATTTACAGACTTGCTATATGGCTTCGTATATAGCTTCGTATGATCAGCCGCACCTCCGGTGTCCAAAATCTGAAAAAGCAAAGCGGTACTAGATCCGCATAATTAACAGACAATGAAATGAGTGTACCCCACTGATGTAAATGGATTATCAAATACTGAGCGCAATAGCAGAATAAAATATAGATGTGGAGGTATAACTAACTGTAAAAAGATTCATCTATCTGTAGAAAGATTCACCCATTGATTAATTGAATCCATGGAAAGCTACGCGCGATTCCTCATTCGAATTACGTGGGAATTCAATGGTTAAATTGTTTGTAGATAGATGTGTTATCAACAGGATTTGTTCAGGACGAGATGCTGGTTCATGAATACAGCGTAATTTATAAAGCTACTAATCAGAATGACTGAATGAACCTACATGAAGATAGACAAGCAATAGCCAAGTCTGTTATTGAATTACAGTTTCAAAATCAAGATGAGATAGAAACGGTCAAGTTGAACACATAGATGAGGCTTTGGTGTCAATAATAATAATATAAATGGAATTTCCATGATCAAGACATGTACGGGGACTCGATCCATTTCTTCATCTACAGAGTATGATGACTAATACAAGAAGTACCCATTACGATAGTGTCACTTAATGTTCAACAACAATGATTACCACCAATTTAAAACTTGAGTAAGCAAATGTATCAAGGTGTATATTCAAAAGATGAGAAAGCAACAGATGGCCCCCAAAAGACAAAATAGATAAAGTCTAACAAGCCAAGCTCACAAAGAGATGTCATAATGAATATTCAAAAGTTGTGACAAAAACAAAACAAGTAAAATTGCTAGCAAAAAAAGCAAAATCACTCGAAGCAGATACCTTGCTCCATGCAATCCTACCATAGCAATCTTCCTATTGTTGACAGGGTCATTTGCTGTGTGAACAATCTAACTATGGCAGTGCTATAATACACATTATCTAGCGTTCTTGGATGCTTAAAAATTAACTACAAGATATATCAAAACAAAACATGCCACTCCTATTTTCCATGCCCATATAAAGAAAGCCATTCTATGTGAAAGACTAATTGGACAGCTTTTATTGTTATTTAGCTACTATGATGATCCCTTCCATTTCACAAATACTATGTTGTACCGTTCCGTGTAACAAAGTAATGCGGCTCAAAAAAATCAAGCATCCATGTAGCTTAAGTGCCACTTCTCATTATTAAAAATTTCTAACAGGATGAAATAATTAGGAGTGCAATAAATATCTCATTCTTCCACTTTTGCATTAACTACTATCAAGTTGTAAGTTCCATCCATAGAGATATGCTAATAGGAAACTATTTTTACTTTGAAAATCTAGACTGAAAGTTAAGATACAACATTGAATTTTTACAGATTTTCTATCCGTTTGACTTGTTTTGAAATTACAGTAATAGTGTTTTACTAGCCATAATTAAGTTCAATGATTCATAAAGAATTACTCATGAAATCAAATTTAACCAAAACATGAAAGGAATATTCCTTGACCAAGATGGATATTTAACAAAATAAAAGAAGCTCTTACTTGTTACAGTCATCTTTGACAGGGAGTATAAGATTCAGCAATGTAGAATCCCCAACAAGAACATAAATGACTCCTAACCGAATATACCATCTAAATTCCCTTATATAAATTTTGGTTTCAATAAAGAGTAATGCTAGCATAGTGCCCCAAGTGATGCTCTTAATTAGCAAAGTTACAACCTGCAAACTAAATTTTGCATCACTATGCTGAACCCTAAAACGGTGTGAGACTGATATAACCCAACCACCCAGTCAAATACCAGATTATTGTCAGTTTCCAAAACAAGGATTTGAATCAAAAATCTCTGATAACAATTAATTTGGAAAAAGTTCAAAACGTCTGTTTTGAAAAACTGATAGATTGATTTCAATAAAATTTACCAATAAAAGTATTAGACAAAGGCGATTTAAAGAAAACATTCCCTATTAAAATTTCCCTTTTTCTTGAGCAGCCGAAGAAAAATTTGAAGCAAGGAGTTTTCAAGTAGTGGAAAGATAAATAATTGTAAATAATAGTCAAATAAAAAGAACTTTTTGTTGATTTTCTTCGAAATTTATTTAGATGGATACTTTATGTTCTTGTTCATTACAAAACTCCTTTTCCAAATTAAACATTGCCCAATAATACTGCTAACTTTGCAGGAAAGAATTACAACTTTTTGAAGGGGGTATCAGTATGAAACTATATCAATAATGAAGTACTATTAATATACAACAAAAGAATGCGAACTAGTTGCTTATAACTGAAGACATTTACAATACATAAATAAATTATAATAATAGCACAAGGTTAAATCTCATAAATGATAGAAACCAAAGACTAAAGGCTGTATCCTGCTAAAATTTAAATTGTTCAGATAATTTTAAATGCATCCAGATGAGTAATTGGAATCAAGTAAGCCAACGCAGAAAGATTTCATTTATTAAAATCATAATGCCTATATACAGTTAGGGAGAGTCTGGTATTGGTCATATTTTATCCAACATATGTTCCAAAAGGAACACCTAACAGAATCACTGTAAAGAGAGGTAAATAATTAGGATTCTCTTTGTATTCAAAATATTTGCAAGTGTTTAAGCTGGTCCCGATCTTAAGCAAGACTAATTATTGATATCTATTCACACTTGTTAAAAGAACTTAACAACAGATCAAATTCAAATATGCTGTTAACTTGTGTGATTCTTGTGGATCAAGCACAATACGCTCCATTCAGGTTTTACTTGATTACAGAATTTCATTTATTTGCAAATTCTCCAGCTAAATAAAAATTAACTTCAAATGAATAAAAGGTTACTACAAAGCCATTCTAAGACAGTTATGCTGAACACGTTTATCACAAAATTGATAGTCAAAAGAAGCTGTTATCAAGATGTATATAGGTGTTTGAGAGAATTGCAGACAAATAGCAAATACAAGCGACTACCTCCATCTTCCTAGAATTTAAAATTAATCTAAGCAGCAAGGAGGACTAGGTTTCAAATCCCATGGGCCTTAGCGTATAGTATTGTACCAAACCAACATGAATTTTGAAAGAATCGCTACTGCATAGAATCAATGAAAGAGATTCAGAACAAATTTTTGGGCTTTCTTTGGTGCCCTTTTTCATCCAATCTTGCTGTAACAGAAAAACAGAGATGAGTATGGGGTCCTTGAGCAAAAGATAAGAGAGTTCCATATAGGAATATCCACGCTGAAACAAGAGAATGAAACGCCTCAAAGCATGAGAATCGACATATCAGGTCAGAGATTGAATTCGGAGGAACATATTGCCAGTTCCCAAACCACGACAGATACTGATTTAGAATCCCAGACTGATTTAAAACTTATGCAGAAAGAATCTTCAAAAGGCATTGATGCTTTCCAGAAAGAAAACATTAACATTGAAGCAGATTTACAAGATGAGATCAGAAAAGGTCAAAAGCTTCAGAGGGAAATTGAAGATTTGCAGAAAAAGTTGGTCTCCCTAGAAGAAGAAAACAAAGCTCTAAAAACGGAATTGCAAAGACCTGTTCAGAATAATGTTGGGGTCAAAAACGTAGTATGTGACATGGAAAATAATGGTGGATGGGCTGGTGTTTGCACACTTGAAACCGATAAAATGATATGCAAATCATCAGAACAAGAGGAGCAGAATCCTGTAGTGAGCAGACAGGATGATAGAAATGTTCAGAAAGAAACTAACAATGTGCAAGAAGAACCGTTATTACAGAAAAGCAAGAGCAACCTTAGAACCAAAGCATCCAGTGAGCTGCAGGGTATAAAGGGTTCTAGAGATGGGACCTTTAGTTTATTGATGGAAAATGAGGACCTGAAAAAAAAGAAAATTCTGGGCAGTTTGTTGGGATGCAAGACCAAATTACCCTTTTGCTACAGAATGTGAAAGCTAAAACTGAGCTTGTTGACATCCAACAAAAACAAATTGGGGATCTTTTAGAAGCACTTGTAAAATCCAAGTGTGAAAATACCAGATTAACAAATGAAAATAACAGATGTATGGAAGAGCAAGGTGATGGCAATACTTTGCAGACAGAGCTTGAACAGGCATGAGATGAAAATCATAATCTACAAAAGGAGCTTTCAACAAAGCTCACTGATCTTAAGAACCTTTGCATTTTTTTCTCTACCTTGGGAAGGGAGAAAGAAATCATGGCAGCAGAATTGGCACTGAAAGCCAAACTATCGAGTGAGATGGAGGAACACCTGAATGACCTAAAAGAGAAAAACAAGACATTGTCAAACAAGTTAGAGGCTTATCCCAAGGAAAATAAAACTAAAAACGGAGGTACCCAAGAAACGATTGCTTCTCTTCAGAACCGCAACAAACAATTGGCAGAACAAGTGCTGAAGATATCAAAAGGATTCCGTGACTTTAAGAGGAAATCAAAAGACCTGCGAGAACGGAACATCGAATTGAAGAGGGAGATAGCCCAGCTCAAAGCTTCCATATTGAAACAGGAAAAGTTTACAAGTGGTCTAGCATTTCAATGACTTTCCAGGTGTACACTTACTTCGCGACATAAGGCATAACATTGAGGGAGAAAACAGGGCACGCACGTGCTTTGTGAATTAATAAAAAGTCTCATTAAAATTTGGGTTAGTTAAAAAGTTTTATTAATATTTAGTAAATATTAATGATTTATTATAAGTTAATGATTGATTATTGTCAACTTGACATCCACTTTTATTTGTAAACCATCCCTTCAAGTTACTTCAACTTCGATTATGTTTTCAGTTTACATCATTTTAATTATGTCTGTGTTAAGGTTTATTGTTTTACTTTTCCTAAAAAATTTATTATATATATTATTATTTGTGTGTTCAAACTATATTGCGATTTTCATAAAATCCCTACTTTATTCAAAATGTGGAGAATAGATATAAAAAAATTGGAGTTATCTTTAGGTTACTTAAATCGAACACGTAAGAGTCTATGCACGACACTTTAAATACACTTGTCAACTTAAATTCGACATCTGTAAAATTCAAGCATTATCGGCACCGCACGTCCAGAGGTTAATGTGACCTTCTCCATTTATAGTGACAGAGACAAAGCTGTCTGCGCAGAAGAATTTGAGAGGCAATATTGTGATTATTTTAGAGGTTTAGATGCCAGTTTAAAGAGACTAAATTAACTCAACGGACGTTAAACTAATTAAAAAAAAATAGAGAGTACATGAGAACAAGAAGTGTACATTGAAAATAAATTACACTAAATTTTAATAAACACAACAGAAATAAAGAGAGTATCTGGAACCAATTTGGAGTAGTCAAAGAAAATAGACTAGCAGGGGTCAGGGTGGCAGCGACAAGCAGAACGCATTGGAACATATCAACTCGCCCCTTGGCGGTTCAATTAGCAGAAAGAAATAAGAACTGGTAGCAGATAGAAAGGGAGGCACTGAAAGTAAAGGACATATGTAAACGAGTGGAAGTACCCTTCTTCCATTACACAAGATTAGGGTCTGTACTATATCTGTTTTTCCTTACTGTTTTCAGTTCATGCATCATATCATGGAACACATTCACTGAGAGCTACAGACAAAAATAAATAAACCACATTTAGAGACAGATATCAAAATTTAAACATAAATGACAGTACATCCAACAAATGAATACAATCTGCTATTCATTTTCAGTTAACCAAGGTGTCGACGCTTGCAAGAGGGTTCTTCAACCCGTGGAGCATCTCGCCAATTTAGGCATCTGTCAATGAAAGAAAGCCAAAACGAAGTAGCATACCTGTAACACAAAAAAAAAAAACCCGTATGGAAAATACAGGGATTAATGAAGGCGGCACAGAATTGCCCACACTTAAAAAGCTCATCCGTATTCTGCAGGAAAAGATTGTCTGCGTCAATCATGACAATGTGATCATTCTTGACTATGGTTCACGCATACCGTTTATTCAGCAAAAACTGTAAATTCCCTTGCTATTGCATAGGGTTTAGAGAGGCTCAATAAATGAAAGAGCAAAGGAGGATCTTTCCGACAAGGCGATAGGTCGAAACTCATTGTTCTCTTGAATAATTAACCGGAGAATCCACAGTTTCATTGTTCTCATTAGACAAAAGAGAATTCATCAAAATTGCATCAAATAGACGATCTTCTGGAAGCGGATTAGAGGTCCAAATCCATCATCCTCCTCTTCTACTGACAAATATGGGACATTAAACTTTACATGGACAATCTAATTTGAAACATTAAATTGGGACATAAATTTTTACACAGGGAAATTCTAATTTGAAACATTGAATTTTACACAGAATGAAACCTAAACAGAAAGACACATAATCACCAAACCAATCAAAATATAACTATGCAGTAAATATGCATTGAATAAAGAAAATTTTATGCCGCCTCTTCGAAGTAATCAACCTGTACTTTAAAACAAGTCAGGTTAAAATTTCCAACAAGTATAATTCTGGATGCCCATAGGCCCTAACGATTAAACCAACTCTGATACCATATGTAACAGCACAAGTAAAACTAAAATTAATGTCAAAAGGAAAACAATTCTTTCAATGAAATTATACCTGTACTTCCCGGCTGCGAAGTGACCACAAGATTTGGGGATGACTCTCCTCCCAACCGTAGGCTCAATTGTGCAGGATTCTGCTACAACTGGCCACCCCCGAGCCCTCAATCAACGACTACTGCCAGCATTCCTAAGTCTTAGTATTCTCCCAAGAGAATGAAGATAGAACCTCAGAATGATCGAACCCCTCCCATCCTCCTCATCATTCATTAAATAGAACAAAACATTGGAAGGGAAACCAGATGCACACCCTCCATGTGTCTGCATGCTACATGCCCACCCTCCATGTGTCTGCATGCTACTTTTTCTTTACTTTCCTTTGATTTTTTGATAATTTCCCTTTTTTTTTATTAGAGCTTTAATATGGTTATTACTATTTATTTTTATTACTTATTTCATTTAATATCATTTTTTATTTGTTATTTTGGTTATCACTATTTTTATTTACTTATTTCTTTTAATATCATTTTTATTTATTTATTTTTATTATGATTTATTTATTATTATTCATTATTTTTATATTACTTATTATTTTTGTATTATTTATTAAGTTGGTTTTTTTTTATTCTTCTATATTATTTTTTTATTATTAATTATTATTTTCTGTATTATTTTTATCTAGTTCCTTTATTATTTATTATTGATTATTAAGGGAGGGATGTTACATAGTTGGAGATGATTTTGGAGTTCGCTGGCATCTGGTGCATTTCGGGTGGATAAAGTGTGTGATGGTTATCATTCCATTCAGACCCGATATGGATTTAAACGATGGTTTATTATTTTTTCGAGTTTGTTTTTAGCTTTATAGTGTGAGCATGTTTCTCACCCAATATTCACCTGGTCCATTAGATCTGCAGGGCATGATTGAGTGGCCTTGATTGGACCCGAGGCTTGGTTTGTGGGCCCGAGGCTTGGTTTGGGGTCCCCTAAGGCTTGGTTAGTGGGCTCGTGGCTCGGTTTGTGGGCTCGAGGCTTGGGATGTAGGCCTGAAGCTTGGGCTTGGCTTTAGCTTGGGCAATTGTGCCCCTTTAGTATATTATGTATCCTTATTTTGAATTGAAATAGAAGGACCTGTGCTTGCTTTAACAAAAAAAGATATTACAATTTGGTATGAAGGAGATGTAGCAACAATGTTCCACTCACTTTCTACCATAAACAAAATATTTCAATAAACTTAAGGAGTAGCTTA
>APFE031472272.1:0-10377 GCA_000404065.3 Pinus taeda
TCATTAAAAACCCTGCTTTATAAGCCCTTTGGTTAAAATTATCATTATATTATAATCCCACCCTTATGGTAATTAAATCATATTTGTTTGTTACCATATAAATAAAAAATATATATACAAAAACTTTAAACATGCCATATGTATGTTTAAATACAAAAATATGAATAAAACTTCCGAAAAGTTTCATGCCATTGTGGTTTGTCCACCTGGCAATCCCCACTCCGACTGCAAGTAAAACTCAGTGTTCTCTGTTTTTCGCTGAAATAGTGATTAAAAATCATCACTGAGTCCTTCCCAGAGGTTTTAAAACTGTGTAAATTGCTCCCTGAACCAACAAATTGTGCCAATTTCCTTCATTTTTAGAAATCCCACCCGACCTTTGAGTAAAACCAAAAACCTCCATTTTCAATCCACAAGAACCAAAATGGAGGTGTCGGCAGCTCTGAATATTACTCCACTGAATGCTCCTCACCGTGAATTGGAATATTTACCTTTGATAGATGAAGAGTTCCAAATTAAAGACCTGCATTTTGATGAAAGTCCCCTATTGAGCTATTGTCGCTGCAGAGACGAATACTCAAAGGGGCACGATCTTATAGGGTTGTGGGAATCCAATCTCCCAAGGTATCTCATTCCTTTAGTCATTTATTTCCCAGAAATCATCCATTACTACCATTATAACTATGATCTGACTCAAAGAGATGTAATATCCCCTGACCAGAGTGTTCTTTTCCCCAATACTCCCCAAGCTATCAATGTCATGCTCCATTTTGAACCTGGTCAAAACCTCACTCCCTTGTCCATTGGGGAATTGCTTGAAAAATCTACTCGGTTGTCCCCTGAAGAGGTAATCAGAAGATCACATCCTTGGATAAAAAGTCTTAATACTAGTCATAAGATTTGTTTACTCCAAGATTGTTATCAAATCTATTCAAATAGAGGTTAGAAAGCATAACAGCTAAAGAGTATCAGTGGTTAAAGAGTATCAGTGGTTAAAGTGTATCAGGTAAAAGTCAGTGAAAGTTAAAACGAAGTTACAGAGCAGTCAAAGGTAAACAGTAAAAGTAAATACAGAAGGCAGTAAAATGGTAAAAAGAGATGATAATACTTTCACCAATATTGAGGTTTGTCTAAAGTGAAAGTAAAACAGTCAAAAGAGCAAGAAAGTAAAAAGATGAAAAAACATAACAAGAAGGAACATTTTTGCAGAAATTGCATATTTTAGTCATAGTTTTGCAGACAATATTGTAATCAATCCAAGATGAATTTTACACAAATGAAGGAGGTTTATGTTCTTAAGAGGGCCATATACAAAAAAATCTCTCACTTTTCTAACAACCATTATGGTTTTGGAAATATTAAATAATGTTGGAAAGCACTTTTTGCAGAAAATTTCATTTTAAGTCATCATTTTGCAGAGAGTATTTTGGCCAATCCAAAATACTACATACAAAACTGAAGGAGGTTTTTGTTCCTAAGATACCCATATACAAAAACCTATCTCATTTTTTTCACAGTGATTTTATAATGAGAGATACACGCGCATCTTTACAGGTCATTTTTCAGACTCTGTAAAACTCTGTTTAACACATTGTTTTACAGAGACTATTATGCATAGCTGGAGAGGAATTTTAGTAAAATGAAAGATGTTCATCTCACCAACATATTGATCTACAATAACCTCTTTCACTTTTTTCATATCTATTACGGATTGAGAAATACAAAAATATCATTGGACCCCAAGTTTGCAGAATTGTTGGAGCAGATTGCACAAAGAAAGGAAACAGTTAGTGACTTGGATGCCTCATCATCAACTAAGAGTTGGATCAAATTCGAATTCTTCTCTTTGTCATCACCTATCCATACAAAATAGTGCTAAATATAGTTTGAGTGTCCTTTAATTAAGTTCTATTTATGTAAATAGTTGGAGAGATTTGTGAACCAATTTTGATATTTGTTTCAAGATATTTTAGTTTAGAATTGGTATAAATACTCCACTCTTGGAAACATTGGGGGATTCCATTACTTGGCTATAACATTGAAACTTCAGAATAAAAGCGCTTGGAAAAATTTTTCGTGGCTTGGCTGGATGAGGATTTAAAGCACAGGACTTGTTGCAGGATTCATGTGTTGGACAACAGTTCAATAAGTGTTTCTACCCTTTCTCTGAAATTTTATATCACTCGATAATATCATCATATCCATTTATGAATAATTCGCATAAGAGATTGGAACAAAATTTGCTTAATTATGCTCTGTTTTTATATGTTATTATTCTTGATTTTTCTTCCAAATTAGTTATAAGCATGAATTCTTAAATGCTCTTGCTTTACTAATATTAAACACATAATACCATCATATCCATTCCTGAATAATTTGCATAAGAGATTGAAACAGAATTTGCTTAATTGTACTCTGTTTCCAAATGTTATTATTTTTGATGTTTTCCTCTAAATTAGTTATAAGCATGAATTCTTAAATGCTCTTGCTTTACTAATTTAAACATTGTTGGTTACTATAACAAAGGGTTCTTCATTGCTCTTTGTTTGTAGTCATTTCAGTTCTTTCTTTTGGACACGGTGAAAGACTCTTAGTTGCCTTTCATCCCTTCAAATTCATCCCATCCACTTTAAATTTTAAGGATTGTTCTCTGTCTAGCTATCTTGCCCTGTAATACCATCTTGTGCTTAGAATAGAAATCCAGTAAAGCCATCCTTTGACTCCATAGCCCAATGGACTGAAAGCTCTCAATCTTGCCCTTAGTTTGTGGATTCCACCATTTTCCCAAAACAAACTCTTGAATCTATAACTAGCCTAAAACCTTCCAAGAACAAAGATAAATCATAAAGAGAAAGCCCTCTCTGGATGCAGATTGGTTAGATTCTGCATCTAAAAGGTTGGTTTGTGGTTACCTTGGGTATACTTTCCTCTTACACAACTTCTAGGAAAACCTGAGTGATAACACAGGCCATAAAAGATGTATCGATATACAACAAATTGATTCAAGAGAAGTGTTTTAGGCACCCAGGCAGGCAAAAGAGAGATGCCTCAACTATCAATGTCATAGGACAACTGCCCGATATTATGTTGGGGCAAGTAATCTGTCCAAGTATTTGGACCCTGGGAGTCTTGTAGTTGATTTTCACATCAATGGCACCATCATCCCCCACACCTTGATCGATCTAGGGGCTGCCATTAATGTGATGACTAGGGACACCATGCTTAAACTCAACTTTCAGATTTCCTTAAGGAAGACCTCGATAGTACTGCAGTTGGTAGACCACTCCACCGTGACTCCCGAAGGGATTGTGGAAGATGTCCTGGTCTCTGTTGACTCTTGGGAGTACCCTATGGAATTCTTGGTCCTTCAACCAAAGGAAAAACTCACTAGATATCCCCTCATTTTGGGAAGGCCTTGGCTAGCTACTACGGATGCTTACATCAGCTATCGAGTGGGAAGCATGACCATCAAGAATGGGCCTATGTCCAAACAGCTGGTCCTATACCCTCCTACCCAACCTCTGCTAGAACATGACTTACCACTTTGGTTGGAAGAAGGAGATGAGGACGAGGTCTACTCTACACCATTGTGCACAGTGGAGGCCACCAGGGGAGGTCCTCAAATCGAGGATGATTTGATTGAGAACTTAACCCAAAATCCTCCTCCTAGTGCACTATCCTTAGAAGAGTTGGTGGAAGATACCCAAGCCAGTGCTTTAGTGGACCTCTGTGTGATTGATCCAACCTCTCCCGGAGTTAAGAATGTGGAGTTTGGCCTTGAAATAACTTTAAAGATTACCTCCTCTCTCTCTCCCTCTTAGGAAAAGGAGCTATGTAGCCTTTTGAACCACCATTTGGAGGCTTTTGCCTGTAGCTATAAGGAAATGAAAGGAATCCATCCTTCAGTCTGTACCCATCATATTTACATTAAAGAGGACTGTAAACCAGTCAGGCAGCCTCAGAGGAGAATGGATCTGGCCCTTAAGGACATCGTTAAAAAGGAATTGCAAAAATTGTTGGATGCAGGATTCATCTACCCCATCTCGGACAGCGAATGGGTTTCCCCTCTGGTGTTGGTACCCAAGAAAAATGGGAAGTGGAGAATCTGTGTAGATTACAGGGAACTGAACAAAGCCACCAAGAAAGACCACTTCCCTTTGCCTTTCCTAGATCAAGTGTTGGATGGACTAGCAAGGAATAAGTTCTTCTATTTCCTAGATGGGTTTAGCGGGTATAATTAGATCCAAATTAGCCCGGAGGACCAAGATAAGACCACCTTCACTTGTCCATGGGGTACCTTTGCCTATCGAGTCCTTCCCTTTGGGCTATGCAATGCTCCTGCCACTTTTCAGAGAGCTGTATTGAGCATCTTTGCTGAGCTCGTTCATGATTCGGTGGAAGTTTATATGCATGACTTTACTCCTTACGGGTCTAACTTCCAAGAAGCCTTGTCCAGCCTGGGAAAAGTTTTAAATAAGTGCATGGATATGAAATTGTCCCCCAGTCCTGAAAAATGTGAATTCCTAATGACTGAAGGGACCGTGTTAGGTCATACCATTTCTCGTCAAGGATTATAGGTGGATCCTAACAAAATTGCTATCATCAAAAAGGTTCCACCTCCTCAGAAGGTAAGAAATGTTCATAGTTTCCTGGGCTTAGCAGGATATTATAGAAGATTCATTAAATATTTCAGCAAGCTAGCCTCACCATTGTTTGGCCTCTTAGGAAAAGATGTTGAGTTTAAATGGACTGACGACTCTCAAGGGGCTCTGAATGAGTTGAAAGATAAGTTAGTGTCCGCCCCGATCTTGAGAGGCCCAAACTGGGTCCTACCTTTCCACATCCACATTGATGCCTCAAACAAAGCCATAGGGGCAACCTTAGGACAAGTTGAGGAGAAACTTCCATATGCCATATACTTTGTCAGCAAAAACCTGTCCAAGGTAGAAATGAACTATACCGTGACCAAGAAATAATTCTTGGCCATAGTCCATTCCCTGAACAAGTTCCGACACTACATCACTGGTTATCAAACATTTGTACATACTGATCATGCTGCGATTAGATATTTAATGAATAAGCCTGATGTAAATGTTCGTATTATTATATGGCTACTTTTGTTGTAGCAGTTTGATTTGACTATTGTCGACAAATCGGGTAAAAAAAATGTTGTTGCTGACTTCTTGCCTAGATTGGATTTGCCTCCGGGTGAAGGAGGAATGATGGATGACTAGATGCTAGATGAACATCTATTTGCTATTTCAATACTCTCTCCGTGGTTTGCTGATATAGCAAACTACTTGGTCTCAGCACAGTTCCCTCCGCATCTATACTCAAAGGAGAACAACAGAATCGTGAGGAAGAGTGCCCCATTCACGTGGATCGGGGGCAACCTGTTCAAACTTGGCCCGGATCAGATCTTGAGGTGTTGTGTTAGGGAGGAGAAAGTCTTTGACATTCTCCTAACCTGTCACGATGAACCCTGTGGAGGCCACTTTGCAGCAAAGAGGACCACCTTCAAAATTCTACAGGCAGGCTACTATTGGCCCACTCTTCATCAAGATGTCAGAATATATATCAGCCAGTGTGACCAATGCCACAGGATGGGGAAACCGACTCCAAGGGATGAAATGCCTCTCCAACCTCAAGTGACAGAAGAAAAGGTGGTTGAGTTTTTAAGAGAAAATATCTTCTACAAATTTGGCTACCCAAGAGAGTTAGTCACCGATCAAGGAAGCTAGTTCACCTCCAACTTAATTGAAGAGATGCTCACTCATCACAAGATCAAGAATAGGACTTCCACCCCATATCATCCTCAAGAAAATGGGTAGGTGGAAGTCACTAATAGAGCATTAGAAGGGATTTTGACTAAGGTGGTGAGCAGCAGCAAAAAGGATTGGGCAGATCGCCTGGTTGAGGCCACTTGGGCCTACAACACCACTTGGAAGACCATAACCAGCTTCAGACCTTATGAGCTGGTCTATGGGAAGAAAGCTTTGTTGTCAATAGAGTTCGAGTACAGCACATTGAGGATGGCAGCTCAGCTAGACCTAGATCTCAGCCATGCTCAACCTGAAAGGTTATTGCAGTTGAATGGGTTAGATGAAAACAAAATGCAGGCCCTCCTCCACTTAGAAGTGGCTCAACTTCAGAGGAAGATATGGCATGACCGACACCTTAATGAAAAGAAATTCCAGTCAGGAGATTGGGCGCTGCTGTATGACTCCAGACACAAGGATTTCAAAGGGAAGCTGAGGACAAGATGGCTAGGACCATATATAGTGGAGAAGTGCAATGACAATGGTTTAGTCCTTATCAGGACCATTGATGAAGAAGCCATCCCCATGCTCATCAATAGGCATCGATTGAAGATCTACAAGAAACCCCTTTTGAGGCAGGAGTTCATTGAGACTGTGGAAAAATCAGTGCTGGTAATAGAGAAGGGTTCTGCCTCTGTTCCGGCCACACCTTGATAAAAAAAAAAAAAGGGAATAAAAATATCCCTGTACGAAAACCTCTCTGAGGCGCCCAGGGCAGGCAATAAGGGTGAAAACCTCATGGAGGCATCCCCGCTATCTCTCAAAAAATAAAGAATTTGAATAAAAAGACCATTGGGTGAAAACCTCTTTGAGGCGCCCAAGGTAGATAGTAGGGGTGAAAACCTCATGGAAGCACCCCTGATGTCTCTCTCAAAAAAAAAAAAAAAAAGAAAAAAGAAAAAAAAGGAAGAAAAAAGAAAAAAGAAAAAAGAAGCAGGTTTAATCTCTGAAGAAGTATTGAAGGTTGCAGGAGTACAGTGCAGAAAAGGAGGCCTCCCAAAAGAAGGACAGGGGTTCGTACCAAGTTACCAGGCATCCTCACATACACTCCCTCCATGAAAACTCATTTTTTCTAGGATTTGGACACAATCTGGTTGAGGTTCAACCTCCTACAGGAAGTTTCAGGACTTTCTACAGGAAGTTCTGCCTTTCTACAGGAAACATCCTGTAGAGCCTTTGGGCAGGCCAAAATCGATTCTGGAGAGGGATTTGAAGCTTGAAATCTATTGATGGGGCATGAAACCACCATTTTCTTCCATCCACCACTTGTTTCATCTCCTTCCACCGCCATTGCAACGATATGGTTATGTATTCCTGCACAGTCATACAAGAGTTCTGTTTCCTCAAATTAATTTTTTTTTCCAAGTGACAAATCAAGCATGCAGAGGCTCGCACACTCTACCTGTCAAGGCTCCATCAGGACCCTTCATCCATGAACATAATCCTGCTCATTTCAGCATGCATCCCAGGAGGAGAAGCAGCTATAGGATGTCCTACAGGAATCCTGTAGCAGCTGATCCAGCTGGAGCACATACTATGGAGACACCAACAGATCAAATCAGACGAAGTCGGCGCATGCAACATTTACCACCAGAGGGTCGGGTCCCGAAGTCTTACATCTAGCATCAACCAATAAAAAAGGAGCTCCAATTCCTGTGCACGAAGCAGCAGCAAGCAAATCCGACATTCCACGTCCCGAAGCCTCCAGAACACGTCCATGGCCACACTGGTAAGTGTCTAACCTTATTCGTCGAATTGCATGGACTATACTCTAAAAATTGCATGAATGTGAAATGTGTAGATTGAACAAGTTCGGTGGCCAGTCAACTGGCCACCCATAGCCAGTCAGATGGCCTCGTGGGATCCGAACGAGCCCAGTTATGCAAACGAGATGGGCAGTTGACACGCGGGAAGTGTCCAGTCGGGGATAATCGACAGTTTGGTAGAACTGGCGGTGGTTAATGGAAGAGAAAGGATTTGGCGGTCAAAGACATGCTAAAGAATGATGGCCATGACGTTGGCTAACGGATCGGCCTGGACAGCTCAGCCCCACGCCATGAATTGTGCAGTAATTCAAATTGCTCGGCCAATTAACTCACGGTGACCGCTGTCATTCACACTTGCAACCATTTTTGCAGCAGAGTACGTGTCCTCCTCCTCTACAGTTTGTTAGCCCAAACTTCTCGGCCCATTCCAACGTCCTTCCGCATCTCAGACTTGTCCAGCACCGTGACATCCTCCAAAAGCCGGAAAAGCTTTGTACAGGAAGGAGCTCTACAGGAAACCCGACATAACAGAGAAACTTGGATTTTCTACGTCGAGGTTGGCAATTCGAAGAGAGGTAGGCCAAAACACACCATTCCCATGCATGATATTTCAAAAGGTGGTGAATTCGACGTGCTGGAGTAGGAAAATTAAAAGCAAGTCTGTCTGTGAATCAAAATAGCAGTTTACTTGTGGTTGCATGAAATTTCTTCGTTGGTTTGCGTCCAAGATTTTCTCCATGGGTCCTGAAGACAATTCCTCCTGTAGAGAAGTTGAAACACTGTCAAGGCTAACCGGTGGGGAAAAATGTGAATTTCACATGATTATATGTATGCTGGGGGGTGGAAATTGAGCTCTACACTCTATTTAGGGAAACCAGAGTCATCCCTCTGTACACGGGCAATCGAGTTTTAAAACCAGGGAATTGATACAAAGTGACTCGAGGGATACTGTTTTCAATGTTCTGAGGAGGAAACACACATAGAATTCCCCTTCTGCTCAAAGCACAAGCCAAAGCAGAGCATTTTCCACCATGCCAGGAGGGTTTATCAGAAAGGAACCCTCGGATTCCAAGAAAATGCGAGAAACTCCTGAGGTGGTAGACCTATTTTCCCGTGCAAACTGGATGACCTTCTGTGAAAAAATTCAAGGCCACGATGATGAAATAACAAAGGAATTCCTAAGGTCCCTGAAGCCTAAATAAAAAACACTAGCCACTGTAAACTTCAGAGGGTTGACCCTAAAGCTCACCCCACAACTCATTAGCAGAGTCACTGATCTACCAATGGGGATACCCTGTGATAAAGAGGAGAGGAAATTGGGCCAAAAGGCTAAAAAGGAATTTTTCCTACCAGAGGAACAGTTTTCAGAGGATAAGAATGGCATCCGGAGAACCAGCCTACAGCCATTTTGGAGTGAAGTCAGCCTTTAGATTATGACATATATTATCTGTGAGGGGCGGTTCAGTATTGTATATGGTTATCACTTCCGTTTGCTAACTGAACTTAGGCACAAAATGGATTTACCCACAGAACAAAAGTTGAGCATCCCCTACTTCCTCCTGCAATCCTTGATTGAGTGTGCCACAAAACTAAAGGAAGGGACAGTAGACCAGCTAGCCCATCATGGGCTTATTAAGCTTCTAGTAGAAAATTCACTCCATAACTATATTGTCCCTCTCTCTTGGGAGATTTTTCGCAATATGTCTAAGGATGATGATATCCGAATTTTGGCTGAGGAACTCACTTCCTCTAGCAGTGAGGAGAAGGAGCACATTGAGGCAGAAAATAAAGCCAAGGGTCAAGAAACCCCGGGCAGACCACCAAAGCAAGGACAAAAAGAGAAACAAGAGAAAGGCCAAGCTGCTGAGGCCAAAACTGTGGGTGGAAAAATGACACAAACACCCAGGGAGAAGAGATTGCAGAGCAGGGCAGAAAGGACTGAAAATGTCCAAGCAAGTGAACGCACACCTAAGGCAGCCACAGCCAAACTAAAGGAGAAGGCAGCCCCTGCCAAGCAGGCCAAAACAGTGCCAACTAGTTCTACAGGAAGCCAGAAGGCCATTTCTACAGGAAGTCCAAAAACTGCTTCTACAGGAAGCCAGAAAACAATCGGCATAGGACTTTCTACAAGAAGTCTAGAAAAAGGGCAAGGGAAGGAAGAATCTCCTGAGATTCTAGCTAGGGAGGCAGCAGTTGTGCTGGCCGCCCTCAGCACATCTCCAAAACAAAAAGAAAAGTGGAAGAGGGAGCCCTCCATGTACTTTAAGGTAAGAAGAAGCACGAGGATTAAAACTAGCAGACCAAAAGAGACACAGTCCAAAGGACCAATTACAATTGAAGACACCCCATCTAAAAAAACGACATCCATCACATATGAGCGGGGAAGCCTGAAGACATCCACATGGAAAGAAAGGATGGAAAAGTTGAACTCAGAGGCCTCTCTACATGATGCCAAGGCTGCTCTACAGGAAACATTGGCTAGGCTAAAGGAGACCGAAAAGATGGAGGAAAAAACAACCAAGTCATCACTGGAGGAAGAGAAGGCTGATACCATTATGGAACCAAGCCTCCAGCCCAGCCTAGGCTCTTACTATAACTTCTTAGAGGCCGGGAAGATCATTCCCCAAATATTCACAGTGCCACTTTTCCTAGCACTAGAGGAAGAAAGAGTGAGGACCCACACTTGGATGAAGATCGCTAAATCCAAGGGTGTGGCAGATATGTGTTCTTTGGAGGAAAAACTTAAGGAGGCCCAAAGAGAATTGGCAAGGGTACGACATGTGGAGAGCTAC
>APFE031472275.1:23642-43576 GCA_000404065.3 Pinus taeda
CAGCATTAACATTTAAGGACATATATACATAAAAACGATAGTATTCATCTAACACAATTCTGAGGTGATCTATCCATTAATGAACAATAATCCTTTTAGTTAATATTTACTAAGAACAACATTTTTTACTTATCTGTTATTTTCTGTGTTTATAATTTTGTAAGTTATTCATTTTCTTGGATAGTCTCTCCACCTAGCCACGGATCTAGCGATTACATCTAGATTCCCCCTCTGAGCTCTTCCTATTCCTCATAGTCAATAACTTTGTTGCAGTCAGGTATCTTGGGCATTAGGACCATGATCCATCCTCAAGTCACATACCATTCCAATTGTTTTCAATGGCTTTTTTCCACTAGTTACTTTTGTCACGTTGAAGGAAAATTCAGGCAACATTCTTCATGCTCCCTATTACTTTTCTCTTTACCCTATTTTTCCCAACCCCCTTTAGGATTCCCCCTCTTTTCCTTTTGAGGGAACGAATGAGCAATTGTTTGTAACTGCCTCAGAAGTATTAACTGTTTCTTTTAGTTCTTGACAAATTATTTTAATTATTTATATTCTTTAATCAAGTAACAAGATTTGTATTGGCTTCTCAACCTTAATTCTTCAAATGTCTATGTTAAACAAGGTAAAAGATTAAAGTGATAAGTAAAACTAGGTAACAAAGTAAATATTTGTGCAGGATAGGGTGTTACATACCCATACTCTCTTGATCCCTTCCTTGAGAATAAGTATTCAAGGAAGTAGTTAGGGATAGGTAACACCTACCCTAACTACCTACCATGTGAGAATTACATGATTGTCAGCATTACGACATTTCACTTCCTCCATAGCTTAATCAAAATAAATAAATGTATAGACTTATAATAGTATTCAGTTTACTTAACTGCAGTAATTAAAATATTTACAATTACTAGGGATATCACATCTTCTCCCCCTAAGATTAAAAATTGTCTCGATGTTTCTCTACTGCAAAATAGATTTGGAAAAGCCTCCCTCTTAACATGTTTTTCTTCCCAAGTGACCTCCTCTAGCGTAGAGTGCTACCATTGCACTTTAACTTGGGCAATAACTCGTCTCTGTATCATTACTTCTCTCTAATCAAGTATACCGAGGGGTTCGACCAAGAACTCACCTTCTGGTTCGACCTACACATAATATGAAAAATTTTAGTAAACCCTTTCCTTTGGCAGCCAGCCCTTGAATTTTTTTTATAATATACTATGTTCCTTAGGAATCATCTAAATTACCTATATATCCTACCAATTGATTATATGTGTTAGTGATCAATATATTATAATTATTATTTATATATATTATAATAATATTTATTATTATATATATATATATATATATATTATTAGATATATATATTTAATTATATATTATTATTACTATATTATTATATATAATATACTAACTATATTAACACATATGTGGTTGGGCAAAACATTATGCTCGCATATGTGGCTGGGCAAAATAAGCTAATAAGCCACCAGTCCAATTCCAACCAGGATTTGGAAAGGACCGCAAAATTGGGGTGCTAATTTAGCACACCCACCCCATTACAGAGTATTATTATTGGCTGGAACATGAATGTAAACATGATCTCCAACTTCAAATTCCCGAAAGCTTCTCTTCCAGTCAGTAAAATTCTTCTGTCGGTTGTGAGCGGTCTTCAAATTAGATTGTACTTTTTTTAACCATATCTTCCATTTATTTTAACATGTCTGATCCCAACATTAATTTATCTTCTAGGCTACCCAAACTTGAGGGTGTCCTGCACTTATGTTCATATCATACTTCAAATGGACTCATTTGCAAAGATATATGGTAATTGTTGTTGTAAGAAAACTCCACTAAATGTATATAATCCTCCAATTTAGATGGTTGTTGTATTACATAAGTTAGCAGCATATATTCGACTATTTGATTCACTCGCTCAGTCTTCTCATCTATTTGAGGGTGATAGGAAGTGCTAAAATGCATTTGTGTGCCTAAACCTCCAAATAAGGCTTTCCAAAAAGCCAACTTAAATTTTAGATCATGGTCAGAAATTATAACCTTCGGTATTCTATGTAATCTAAAAAGAGTTTGCATGAATTTGTTATCAATTTGAATGGCCTTGAAAGTAGACTGTACTAGTATGAAGTGAGCAGACTTGCTCAACTTATTTATTACCACCATTATTGAGTCATTCTTCTTTTTAGACTTAGGTAGTCCTATAATAAAGTCAATGGAAATAGTTTCCCACTTCCATTTCGGAATAGGAAATAGATGGGGTAGTCCGATTGGGTGACCATGTTCTGATTTCACTTGTTGACACTCCAAACAACGAGCATAATATTCAACTACTTATTTCTTCATAATGAGCCAGAAATATTCCTTTCTGAGTGCAGTGATTAATTTTTGATATCCGAGATGGCCTGCATAAGGAATTTTATGATATTTGTCTAAAATCAATTGTTTAATATTTTTCTGGTTAGGCACATACATTCTTCCTCTATAAATATTAATACCTTCTTGATTTACGTCATACCCCTACTGATGTTCATTTTTGTTCAGATTTTTAGCTTGCTACCAAAAAAAATTATATTCAACATCCTCTATTGTTGCTTATTTAATCTCCTCTTTAAAAGTGGTATGCACTTCACTAAAAGAGACTTCATAAATGCAATTTTCCTTCCAACGTAAGGCCTCCACAACTCGGTTCTCCTTTCCTTTCAAATGCTTGATTTCAAATTCAAATTTACTCAGGAAAGCAACCTAACAGGTTTTCCTAGCATTCATTGTGGGCTACTTAAAATAGTTAGTTAAAATATAATGATCTATCATTAATAAGAATTTCTTACCCATGAACAAGAGTTGCCACATATTTAACGTGTGAATTATTGTCATTAGCTCTAAATCATAGACCGAATACTTTTGTTCATTCTCCTTAAGTTTCAGAGACTCATAGGCAATAACTCTGCCCTCCTGCATTAGTACGCTGCCTACACCTTCCTTGATGGAATCTGTACAAACCACATAATCTTTATTCGGGTTTGGAATGCTCAAAATGGGTGTGGTTGTAAGTAAATGTTTAAGCTGGTCAAAACTTCTTTGATAATCCATGGTCCAATTAAAAGTTTTTCCTTTCTTTTGCAGAGAGGTAATGGGATATGCTACCCAGAAAAACCCTTCAACAAATTGCCTATAGTATTCGGCCAAACCCATAAATGAGCTTATATCAGCTACATTCTTTGGCACTGGCCATTCCATTATAGTTTTTATTTTCTCTGAATTGACAACAATTCAATCTCTAGTGATAAGATGTCCTAGATACTAGATTTTCTCTTTAAAGAAATCACATTTGTTGTACTTGGTGTACAACTAATGTTCCCTCAAGTTTTGCAGGACAATACGTAGGCGGTTTTTACGTTCTTCTATATTTCGAGAGTGGATTAATATATCATCAATAAAAATCAATACCAACTTATCCAAATATTGATGAAAACCATTGTTCATTAGACACATGAAGGTTGTGGGAGCTTTAGTTAGCCCGAGGGGTAATACAACAAACTTGTAATGCACATAGCGAGTTCCAAAGGCTATTTTAGCTATATCTTCTTCCTTTATTCTAATTTGATGGAAACATGAGCGAAGGTCAATCTTTGAAAACATGGTCGCTCCCTTCACTTGATCAAACAGTTCATTAATATGAGGCAAAAGGTATTTATTCTTGACTATCAATTTATTTAGCTTCCAATAATTTATGCACATTCGCAAGATTCCATCCTTCTTCTTAACAAAATGCACCAGAGATCCCCAAGGTGATACACTTTGGCGGATATATTTTTTATCAAGCAGTTCCTGTAGCTGCATTTTTAATTATGTTAATTTTGGTACGCTCATGCTATAAGGAGCTCGAGATACCAAGGCAGCTCCGGGGATCAACTCAATGGTAAAATCTATATCCCGCTTTGGACGTAGTCCCAAAATTTCTTCAAGAAATACGTCTAGAAAGTTTTGTACCACAGGTATATTTTCTAAAGAAATAGATTTTTTCCTTTGAACTAGTATACCCTACATGGATTGCATAATTTTAACATCCTTTTCTGATACATTTTTCTAATTGAGAGGTTGTTACTGGTCTTAATTTTAGTGGTCTTAGTATACCCCAAATTTCCTTCCTTTTTCCTTCTTCCTCCACGTAGTTAATAATTTTGTCCTTACAGTTAATGAGGGACCAACATTTCTCCAAACATTCCATACCTATTAGGACATTGTACGATCCTAAAAGTAAGACATTCAAGTCTACCATAATAGGCTGACCTGCTAGCTTTAGAGGATAATTATTGACCTTAGCCAACACCCTTCTCTTTGCTCCTATGGTGATTTGTACTAACCAAGGGTTATTAAACTTTAAAGCTTGTAAGAAGCATTTTTCTACAACTTTGGGACTAATATAAATCAAATTATCTCCTGGATCAATCAAAATATATATTGTTTGGTCAAAGATCTTACCTTCAAATTCCATGATTGTTGTTTAGTATTCCAACTGATGATCTTTGAGGGTGGCAGTGATTGTAGGAATACTCCTTGCCACTTCTCCCATAGTTGATGCTTCTTGAATCTGCACAAATTAATCAGCTCCCTTATGGTACAGACAGTTTTTGACATAGTGTATTCCTCCACATCCCCAACACTGTACTGGAGTTCTAACCACTATTTCTACTTCAATTCTTCCAGGTTTCTCATTTTTCTTGGACTCACTTGGAAATTTGAATATGGGATAATCTCTATTAGCTTGACCTTTATGGGCTCCTTTGTTGAAAATAGCATTATTCGCTTTGCTATTAGAGGTAAAATTAATTCCTTTTTTATCAATGCATCTCTTTCCTCCATCTCCCTTTTGCCTGTTTTACTGATAGCATAGATGAGCCTTTCGTATAACTTTGTCCATGGTCTTCATATCATTGAACTCGAGGCACTCGTTCATGAACAACGACAAACTGTTAATAAATCTCCATACTTTTTCTTTTTCTTCCCGTATGTAGGGGACATATCGTAGCAAGGATGTGAATTTATTTATGAATTTGTTGATAGACAACTGACCTAGTTGAAGGCCATGAAACTCTTTTTCCTTCTCATTTTAAAATATTTCGGTTACATATTTCTCCTTAAAATACTTTTGAAAATTTTCCCAAGTTATGATCTTCTCATTTACTCCACGTACATTTTCACGTCCTCCCACCATAAGGTGGCTTTTCCTTGCAGCTGAAAGATGGCTAAGAGAGCCTTTAGATTGTGATCATATTCATATAACTGAAAATACTTATTCATATTGATAAGCTAGGCTTCAAAAGCCTCCTCCTATTCACCATCAAAGAGAGGAGGTTTTATTTTCTAAAATTATCCTTGTAACTCAATTTTCTGTTGTTTCTGAGTTTTATGATCTGATATATTGTCAAACTCTTCCTCTTGATTGTCTTCGTCGCCTTCCAGTTCTAGATTCTCAGTTTTGAATCCTTGATTTCATGTTTTCATGTTCAGGACTAGGAATTGGTTGTCATTTATTCTGTATATTAAACAAAATCTTCATGATCTTCTCCTATTCCTGCATCAACCTTTCATTATCTGCCCGTAACCTGGCAATATAATCCATTAGTTCTTGTACAGTTTCCAAAATGGCATTGTTATTATTTTGTGGCTCCCCCCCCAATTGTACCCACACCTTGGGATTGGCTTCTTGAAAGGATGTTGGCCTTGTTCTTGTCACGGTTCTGTGTGGTGTAAATCTAGTCCTCCTCAGTTGCCTTCTTTTCTTTCTCTATGCACATCACAAATGTTGTTATTCATTCATTCTACAGAGATCTTAGCTTTGTAGCCTGAACGCTTTGATACCACTTATCACATAAGCACGTTAATATGCCTAAGTAATAACCAAAAACAAAATTAAATATAAGATAGTTAATATATTACATTACACACCCTATTGGTGTAGAATCATAACCAATATAATTTATTTTTCTTTTAACTCTTTTAAAAACATTAATATGTAATTTTGGTTGCTTATATATCCATATGTTATAACCATTTTGGTATTCACATAAATCTTATGTTCGGTAAATATCTGAGCACATAATATTATATTCCCTTTCAGTATCAATTCCACTTACAAGCATTTAATTTTCTGAGCATTTAACATTATGGTTCGACTACTATTCATTAGACTTAATTTTGGGCATTAAAATACCTTAAGTACTAATTGTAAGGTATGTTTTCCCCTAGGTTTAGAGGTAACATGGTTCTGTAGCTTTCGGAGTATTGCATAGTTATCCATCTCGGCCTAGGTATGAGCTTCTCATCCATGACCCTCTTGAGGGCGTACACATTGGACAGTGGTAATAGAATCTCATCTCCCTATGTCTCCAGCTGAAAAATTTCTCTTGAATTTTTCCCGTTTCCAGTAGGGGTAATCTTCTCTAGTACAGATCTCTAATCCTTTCTAGTACAGAGCTCCAAGTCCTTCAAACAGGTAGGGTTTACACTTACCACTTTCTTTTGGCTACCATATTTGACTGCTATAACAAATTTTAGGGTTTTTCTCCCTTCTATAGATTTCTTGGATTTCTTGCCTAGCTCCCATCTCTAGAAGGTGGTGACTAAACGACTAATCAATCTGAGGTACAGGGCTATGCTCTCAATGTATATGCTTATCTTCTTTCTCTGTTAAGTTTCATGTTCTGGTTTTTCTCTTTCCCTTGCTTAGTTACCATTGGAGGGTTTCATCGCCCTTCCTTGCCTCAAGTGACTGTTGGGGTTCAAGTCTACCATTTGGTATGCCGAGACTTGTAGACTACACCCATGCTTGGTTTCCAGGTAATGTGCTTCACGCAAGCCGTGATACCCTCTTGAGGTTTGGTTTTAGATGAGAGGGTTAAATATTTCATTTCAATCTTTAGTGGAAATTAGTAATTCTAGCTTGTAATAATATTAAGCTCATTTTTCTTGTATTAAATGGACTCTTGAGTAATAAATCTATTTTGTTGGTATTACTGGTTCGGACTAGTCTTTCAAGGACTATTTCTCTATGTTTTATGTTTTTATAAGTATTTGGTCCAACTGGATCTTCTCTATGTTTTATGTTTTTATAAGTATTTGGTCCAACTGGATCTTTCAACTCCGGTTTATTTCTCGGTTTCTCCTAGGTGTTAGGCCATGGTTTAACTGTGGGGGATTACCGAGAAAGTATTAAGTTATGATGGTAAGTCCATACCTTAGCATGATGAAACCCTCGAGAATATGAATGGATTGTTTCTTAACCCTAATGAATTTTTATTCTTTGGATTGTATAGTTATTTTGCTACAAAGCATTTCCTCCTGTGTATTAACAATGCTAAGGGTTTAAAGGTTTTAATAATGTTAAGTCTGATAATTATTTGGATATTTTTAAATTCGTATTCATATATAGATATAATGGTTATCTCGTGTGTGTTAAAAGAAGTAATTTAGTGTAGTTCTGGTCTCTTCCTGGTGTTAGAACTATAACCTATTTCTCTATTCTGAACCCTATTCATTCTTTGCAATTTTGATTACATTGTAACATTTTAAGTTGTAACTACTTTATGTTCTGTAAGATTTTGTTATGTTAAAAACATTAGTATTCACACGCTTTGTTTTCCTTTGCTCTCTTTCCCTAAAGGGACTAACTCCTAAGTTTGTTTCTCTTTTATGCTTATAAGTTAAATCTCCTGCAATCCCTTTTTAAAGGATTTATATTATACTTTAATTCTTTTCAATGAATTTGTAAATATTTTTTTTATACAATATTCTAATAATAAATTTCTCAATAAGAGAACAAGATTTTCTTTTAATTTAGTACAATAAATCTTTCAACTATAGAGTAGACCTACTACCTATACAGCACAAGGATATACTTATCTAAATATTCATTTTTTTCCTGTTGTCTGCTTAATACCAGACCTTAAATCATTTTCTGATTTCCATCACTTTCTGATTTCCTCCCAACTGTGAGACCAGCTATTCTAGCATGTGTCTCCCCTTGAACCATTCCTCACACGTAGGATATTTTCTTTAAGACTATCAATCTTTACATGCCACAACTATCTGGTCCTAACTAGACTTAGCTTCATGAACCCGTCTGACATATCAACACCGTCTGACATATCAACACCGTCTGACCATTCTCAGTTCAACCTTTCTTTTTCTTGATCTCAGATATGCATACCCTCTTGATCCCTTCCTTGAGAATAAATCTTTAAGGAAGTAGTTAGGGATAGGTAACCGCCTACCCAAACTACCTGACATGTGAGAATTACATAATTGTCATTATTACGACATTTCACTTCCTGCATAGCTTAATCAAAATAAATAAATGTATAGACTTATAATAATATTCAATTTGTTTAACTGCAGTAATTAAATATTTACAATTACTGGGGAGATCTTAATGGTTAACCCCTACACATGCCCAAGTGGTTTTTTAGAAACCAATTTAAATAACACAAATCAAGATCTCACGTGACCTCAAAATTTTTCTCCCGCACTTTTATTTTAATTAAAACAGAATGAATATGCCCACTTTAATAAATTTTGTTTCTTTTTCGCATGTATTTAATAAAATAAAGTAATTTTCTTTGGAGTTGTCTTTAGTCGGACTTTTTGGAATTTCTGGTCCCAGAATCAAGGGGAAAATTTAGAGGTGAAATCTTGATTTCTGTTATTTAAACTGGTTTTTCGAATCTATATTCGACTGTATATATGGATTCAACAGCCAAAAGACCCCTCGGGCACTGGGGTTATCCATCAAGCTAGTGATTTCAATAAATTCCTCTCACTAAAAAACCGACTGGAAAAACTTCCAAAAAGTCTCACTAAGACAATTTTATTTTCTTTTGCCTTACTTGAGTATTTCGTTTTGCCTTTGACTAAGTATTAATTTATTTTTACAAAAATTTAACATTATAAATTTTTTTGTTATTTATTATTTTTTAAATTTTATTTGTAAGGTAATTGGTTAGATCTTATTATGGGTTGTTTTGAGAGCATCCATTTTTCTCTTCTTTATTTTTTTTTGTTTTTAGCTTTAATTTTTTTTATTTATCCTTTTGATTTCGATTTTTTTTATAATTTCCATTTTCATGAATTATAGTTTTTTATCCATATTTTTTAAAGAGGAAAAATTAATTTAATTTTTTTTCCCAATATTTTTTTCAATTTTTAGCTCTATTACTTGTTAATTTGACTTATATTTCTTTTTTCTATGATTTTTACTCTATTTTCAATTCAATTCCATTAATCATATTTTTTTTACATGTGGATTTATAATTAATCTTTTGAGCATTTTTTCCCTAACTTTGTTGAATTTTTTTTTTATTTACCCATAGTTTTTATAATTCTTGCCTCCAAGATATATCAACACTTCAAGAAATTGAATTCAAGAATTGAAGAAGTTTTTTTTTTTTAATAGTTTCAGGGGTTTGTAATTAATGTGTCCGTGTATCAGTTCTTGCATGTCAAAGGAAATTTAAAACTCTAGTGGGGGTGCAATGCACTGGAGCTCTTTATTTCATTTTAGGGGATTCAAATTCTACGATGTAGAGGTTGGAGTATGGTATCCAAACTAATTCCTCCAGTGCCCAACAAGGTATTACCAGGATCTCACTTTGAAGTTCTAGATTCGGCTTTCACTGCAAAACGAGAGGTTGCTCAACATTTATCAGGAGGTTAGTCTTGAATTTCTCATTTGTTTCAATAAGTTTGTTAAAGTTTCTTTACCTTCTTTCCTCTAACCAAACATAGAGGTTTGGTCACAGTTACAATGCAAAAAGTTAATGTGTGAATTTTTTTAAAGTTGTTTAGTCAACAACAACTCAACTTTATTCTTGGTTTTTCTTGGTTTTATTCAAAGTGAATATGTGATATTTAACTAATTTAATACTAAATCACAAATCGTATAAAAGCATATAATATTTGGAAAATATTTGAAAGGGTTTATGATATATTTATTTATTTAATATTTAAATTTATTATTTTTAATTTTTATGAATGAAATGTTAGGAAATAAGTATTTTTAATTAGATATTTGTTTTGATATCTATCTATAGTTACTAATTTAATTTATATAATTGTGCTAGTTATAATTTAGTTGTTAAATTAATAGTAAACAATTGTTATAACATATTATTCATAAATATTAATTAACTTGTCTTTATAATTTAATTTAAAAATTAATTTAATACTAAATCACAAATCATGATCACCCCAACTCTATTTTTTCTCTGCAAAATAAAGTAGTCATGTTTTAATTCATTTGAGAGATAACAATAAAAGTTTTGTTGATATTCTGATGCCCTACTACATTTACAATTTCATTCAACTCTATATCAATAATGTAAAATGCCAATGAAGTTATAAAGCTTCATCAGTGAAGGTGCTCACCAAAAAGCAACATTTTCACTTTCACTTATATTTTTTTATAAAGATTTTAAGTGAGCAGATCACAACGCATATCCAAAAAAAATTAGTTATATTTAAACTAAGCTAGAAGTACTAACTGCAACTCAACACTTGTTTAAATTGAAATTAAATAATATTACCATATTCATAAAAAAGAAAATGTTATTTAAAATTATTCTTAAATATATAATTAAATTTAACATTTTCTTTAAAAACATTATAAAATTTATAATAACATTATAATTATTATTTAAAATATATAAATAAATTATATCCTTCAATTCTTTTAATATTTTTAAATTTTATAATTAATAAATCAGGGTCAATTCTATATATTCACTTGCCTTTAATAACATGTAATTTTGCCCTCCTCGTTAAAATTGATTTATTTATCGAATATTTTAATTTAAAATAAACTAGTATGCCTCTTCGGTAAAATTAATTTATTTATAAAATATTATTTAATTTAAAATAAACTAATATGCTCACTTTAATAAAATTTATTTCACCTTCTTAGAAAGCAAATTTCCGGGTTGAGTTATTTCTTTTGTTAAACATTAATTCAAAGTTTCCTAGGAAACTTCAAGATTTATGGGAATAAATCCATTCTTGTACACCGAACGAATGAGGGGGATATTGAATCATTGTTACTATGTTCTTTGGGCACTAACCAAAACGTCATAACACCTTTATGTGATGAAGCCGCTGATCAATCTTGATTTATCATTTCATATCCAATTTTTTATGTAGTTGTCTATAATGAGACTTTTTAGAAGCCTTTCCGGTGGGTTTTTCGGTCAAAATCCGGCAGCAATTTATTGGAATCGCAAGTTTGATAGCTAGTTTCTGCACAATCAAAGTGCCCTAGGGGTTTTTCAGGGTGCTGAATCGAAATATGCAGTTAGAAAACCATTTTAACTGCAACAAATCAAGATTTAACCTCAATTTCCTCTGCCGGATTCCGTCACCGGAATCTCCAAAAAGTCGCATTATAGGCAACTCCATTTCTTATTTCCCCCTCAATCATGGCAGTAAGTGAGTTGGCCGATTATCGAGATTCCTTCATGGGAATGGACCTATGCAAAGCATTCAAGAAAGGAGTTTATTGGGTGCCCGAAAATTCTCTCGTTCTCAATGCTTTGACAATTTAGATTATGAATTTTGTGGAAAACCATTGTAATCGGGCTTTATTTGGTTGCCATTAATCGAGAAATTATCTTTTCAAGGATTTCAGTTTTCTTAAGAGGATGTTTTTTAATTTCATGATCTAATATGTAATTGTTGGATGAATCTTACCTTCAAGCCCATTTGCTAGAAACATGTTTCAATTTTTGTTGATGTCTATTGAGGAAGACAATATAAGTGCAAGTGTTTTCACAGGGAGTTATAGTGGTTTGTATGATTTATGTTTTTTATTTAAAAGATAAAGTGGTAGGTTGAGTAAAGTATGGATCCTTTTCCTGCTTGTGGAATGTAGTAAGTGTCGATGCACAATTTATTAAATAAATAAATAAAGGGTGAAAGAAGAGAAAGGATTTTTGGGCAGGGAGGTGAAGCAAGCGACTTCATCGGGGTACTATTTAGGTTCGCTCAAAGTGAAACAATTTTTGTGTTCCTGAAGTGGCTCTGTTGGGGTACTTTCCAAGCATGCTAGTAGTAGAGCAACACCAGAGATGAAAACTCATACTCTGAAAATCATAAATTCATTGTGCACATTACCCTTTCTCATATCGAAACAATTGTGATATAGTGTATCTTATGTATGTGTTTCGACCAAGTAGAGAAAAGTAAGATGTTATCTATGAAAACATGTCGAAATGGGGAACTCGGGGCGATCAATACTTCATGAAGGTCTGACTCTTAACTGAAAACTTTTCCTAGAAAGAGAAGCTAAAATTCTCCAAATGTTGTCGCTACTACAACACCCTCCAAATTTTCACTACATTCGAATTTTAGAGCCTACTTCATTGTCATATCAAGTTTTGCCTCATTCGTCAAGTATCATTTCATGTTGCTTTGTATGTCATAAGTGTTTTTGAATGATCCCAAGTGTCATCACATTGATTAGAACATCTCTAGGTGCATTTTATGGTTGCAACATCTTTATACTACAAAATGACACTTTCGGGTTGTAGTCGCGCACACTTCGTTCGTTATAATTGGGGAACATGAATAAAGTGGTGTTTTTATGTTTACTCATTTTTTTATCAAAATTGTCTAATTTCTCTCGATGAGTTGGTATGTTTCGCATGTGATTTTATGTCTAGAACTCATTTTGTTTGTCCCTTCCCTTATCAACTAGACTTCTACAAATTTTAGTTACAAAACGAGCTCATTAAGAATAAGAGTGCATGAGCGCACTTCGAAGCCTTGATGGGAGATCCTTTGTTGTTCAGAACTATGACTTCTTCCCTCCTTGAGAGCTAGACACATTCCTAAAGCACAAATCCCCTTCGTTGTTCCAAACTGCACCCTCCAAAATGTATAAATCTTTCGTGAGTGCACTCCTTCGACTCAAAGAAGTGTGCCCTCCTTCAGCACATTGGTGCACCTTGAAGACTCAGAGCTCAATATTTTAGCCTTACCCTATGTGCAATGAACACTCCCTACTTTTGAGCACATGAGCACACTCTGAAAGCACAAATGTCTTCTCTTCAACCTTCAAACTTGTGCCATGCGCCCTCTTTGGTCTCTTGAGTGCATGTGCATACTTTTAAGCCATGGATCTCTTCTCTTCAACCTTCGAACTTGCACCATGCGCCATATTTGGTCTCTTGAGTGCGTCAATGCACTCCGAAGGAACGAAGCCTCACCCTTAAGCCTTCGGATTTGTGCAATGATTCCTCTTTCATCACCTTTAGCGCACTCATTTGACCTGAAGGAATGCACATTCCTTGAGCAGACTCCTTTGACCTGAAGAAATGCTCCCTCCTTGAGAGAACTCCTTCGACCTGAAGGAGTGCACCCTCCTTGAGAGAAATTATTTGACCTGAATTAATGTGCCCTCATTGGGATCACTCCTTCGACGTGAAGGAAAATGATAGTTTAGAAGTCCAAAAGTCATTTAGAAGTTCAAGAACTGTTTAGAAGTCCAAGAGTCATGGGAGGTTTATGAAAATACGAAAGGCCATTCCTCTTATTATAAAAAAAAAGCCTCATAACTCAAACAAAGGGATTTTAGAGGCTTAAGCTTTGGAGAGCTAGTCTTGGCTTCTCTAATGGCATAGGAGAGAAAATCTATTGTTTGGAGAAGTAAGAAGTGACTTAATGTTCCATTCTTGGAGCTCCTGTTTCATCATTGTAACTATGTACTTGGATCATTTTCCTAATTGAAGCTCAATGAGACGACGCATTTTCATGCATGTATCACAAATGTTTTAGGACTATTCTTGGGATGTTTATGGTATATGTTGTGTTCATATGTACTCAAGAACTTGAACTATTCTGGTGGCTTCAATATTCATATTGTTGAATGTGTGTTGTATTCACTCTAACATTGTTATGTGAACTATTTCGCTAATGAATTTTTTTATTCTCTCGTTTGTCTCTCTAAAGTTAGTACTATTACTTTCCTTCTAGAGGCTCACTTTTGTCTCTCCCCTCATGAAATTCTCCTTTTACACATTGCAATTAGTGTTTCACAATGTCAACTTACTTGCATATTCAAGGTTTATGTCTATAATACCTTTTGTTATCAGTTGACACCGAGACAAACCTTTTTGTTATGGAAGTTAGGTTGATACTTTGGATGGGGCTCCTACTCCCAACGGTGTGAGGTCTAATTGAGACTTCACATCACGAAGATGCCCTGTATGTTGGAAGTATTCAACATCATCAACAGAGACATATTAAGTTTTATGTATATTATTGAAGTGATTAGTTGATTATGCACATTATAACTTATATTTACATTAGTATGGTCAATTATATGTTTTCCTCTTCGTGATGTTTTTATTGTGTTTATGATGCTTGATTGTATATGAAGCATGTTTGTTAGATGTGCAGCCTAGGTCTATTGGAGTTGCATTCATTTTAGCTTTATAAACATTGGGTTTATTAATGTTTAATGAATACAATTCCAAGGCTATATGAGTCTATTGAGAAACTTCGTAACTTTCCAACTATTAATCATGATGGTCATTACTTTTCGAACTACCCTAGGAATATGTGTTGCCCTTTTTCCAACGGTGTGACATCTAGGGTTTTATTTCGATAATGGATGTGGATCGAGCAGTTATGATAGTAACTACCTCCCTTCTCTCTTGAACTGTCTCGCCTCATTCGAAACCACACATGTTGAAGAAACACTCTGCAACAAAGATCCTTTCAATGACGTTTGAAGAGACCCTAGGTAAAGTTTTGGGCACAAATATAATTTTCAATGGTGGGTTTGATAGGGTTTCCTTTAAGCTCCTCATTAATTGGTTGTTATCAGTGTTGCAAAATTTCATCTCTAGGGTTTAAACAATGCACATAATGTTACTTGTTTTCAGAAATCATTCCTAGTGAGACACGACAAGAACAATAGGTGAGTTTCAACATTTCGATGCCAGGTTTGCATATTGACAACTTTACTTTATTTAATTTTTAATTTGGTAATGTCTCTTTCAGGCTTTCAATTCCAAAATTAATATTGGTTCTCCTTAATGTTGAGGGAATAAGTCCCCTAGGGCTTTGGGTCAGACCCCTAGCAGAGCGGGAGTATTCTATAGCAAGAAACAAGCATTCAACTCAAGCAACATGCTTAAACAAACTAACTATGTGAGGATGAACATACCCGGATGTCCTTCATTTGGGTAGTTCCAGCCAGGGTTCAAACCCTCTGCAACTCCTAATGATCTTCGAACCTACAAATCAGCTAATTTGAATACACATAGCAACATATAGATAAAGCATTGGAGTGAAATCAACTTTATATCATATAAGTAGATGGTTAGTTATACATTGAAATAGTCATTCATATATAAACCATAACAATAACATAAGAAGCATAAACAAAGTTGATATCAGGAACAAGACAAAATTTCTTTTATTGTAGAAAACTATAATAAAAACATGGAAATAGTTCACCTGAGTCTTCCTCTTCCAGCTCCAAGAAAAACCGTCCTCCAGGTCCATCTAGTCCCAGTCTTCAACAGTCTTCTTCCATAACCAATACCATGATATCTCTAAGCATATGAGAGAACATGAAAACTCAAGGAAACAAGGGTTTCCTGGACTTGGGGAAGTGCTTGAAGCACAGGGATTCTTCAGACTTGATCAGAGGATAATCTCAGTATAGTAATTCTATCCTTTCTCTCCTCCTTAAGGTATTCCCATTGAAGTCTTTTTATACTTCTCCCAAATTAGTTTTTTAGTTGGGAAATGGTTGGGAACAATTGGGCCACATGCACTAATAGGTAATCAACAGGTAAAACCCATGATCCCCGCCCATAGTTAAGGAAATTTAAATTTTTTAAGTGTTTTAACACATATATGCGGGTTGGGTATAGACTGACCCGTGTGTACACGCTTTTAACAGAGGGAAAAGTAGCGTACAGGGAGTAAAACATTGTTTTTAAAATATTTGGACCAAGTCTGGAAGGAGGGGTTGCCCTAGGCCATAAAGAAAGCATCACAAATACAAAGGGTGATATTTGGAGCTATAACAAATGCTCCCTAATATATGAGGTCAAAAGGGGTACATGATGGCCAAAATGTATTAAGTATATGGAAAGGAAACCTATCAAAAATTGATAAGGACTTCACCAGATTTCAGCCTGCCAAGCCAACAAAAGAAAATCAGAAAGAAACAACTGTCTAAGGCGGACATACCCATGCTCAGAGAAAGTAAACCACATCTACATATCAAGTACAAGCGGATCCACTATGTATACAAGTATAAGGAACTGAAAGTACATAACGGATCATCTGATCATGATCAAACAAGTACATGTCTGAATATCACATATAAGAAGATAATCAATGAAGATGAAAGATGAAGTTGATCACTGATGTCAAAACCTGATCCCAATAGTACCAAATGAACATGATGGAATAAAATGATACTACATCACAACTCGGATGCCAGCATATAGGATGTCGTTGTGAAGGATTGCAACATATAATGTGGAATGTTGTCAACTAGCAGCAACAGGAGCAACTGACAAGTGAAACAAAGAATGCTAATGCAACCCGCGGTCTTCACCGACCACCGTGGTACATTTCTACACAATGGGAATAAATGATCTGAAGTCAACCATGTGAGAAATCGTTTGATTACCGGTCATTGATGTATACCGTTAACAAACGCGAGACTACTCACCGATAATGATAATGAGAGTCAAGGTACCCAGTACAATCTAACAAGTGCGAATAGATGAGCTGAAGTCAAACACCTGGAAGAATCTATCAATCAGGAGACAATGATGGTTTTCCACTTTCGATAGTGAAGGATCTGCCACTGATGACTGCAAACCCCAAGGTACTGCCAAATGGACTCTAGACCTTTGCCCCAGAGCAATGAGCCGTAGGCGATAAGGAAACATCCACTAGAAGGAAGGCATTAAGGCAACCTTCATCACTCTAGCGTGAGTGTAACCCGAGGCCAATAATGTGGAAGGAATCAGATGAAAAAAGATGTAGTAACTTTACCAAAGCACATTTTTGGCATACACAAGATGTAGCTAGCACATGATAGAAACCCTCTGAACCAACCAATAATGAAAGCTGTGTTAGAAAATTATATATTACAGAGTAATGGAACACATAGAATATTTCATAAATATAAACATAAAAAACACATAAAACCAGAGAGACACAGATATACGTGGTTCACCTAGTTTGGGCTACGTCCACCCCGAACAACCAGTCCTTCCTTTCTATTATCCAGCAAAATGAAGAGACACAACCTACAGTAGATCCGTTGTAATATCCTCTATTTTATTTCACAGTATCACCTCTCTATTTCTTGCTCGGAGAATACACATCTATTACACAACCTCAATACAATGTCCTCATATAAAGAGAGGGGATGCCTTCTAGGGAAAAAAACCCTAAACTAATCATAAGTTCTACCTTCAGATCATCTGCCTAATGAATGTCCCAGATTGACTAGAAATTACTATACTTTTACAAGGCAATTTTACATCTATTTTTAGCTTCAGGGGCGCTGCCTCCGAAATCCCCGCCGGGGGATCGCTAGCCCCCGGACCCCCAGCCAGGGGGAATCAGCCCCCCCGAATCCCCGCAGGGGGGACAAGTCCCCCCACACCCCCCCGCGTGGAGGGGTGTACAAACTTCCTGGGGTATACATCCAGCTGAAACAAAGACCTCTAAATAATCATGCTCCACACCTAATAATCTCCCACTTAGAGACTGATTATAGCAACTCCACCACTGCTTCATTTGCTAGACAATGACTCCACTTTGGACCTAGCTGTTTCTCATCTTCTTCATCATACTTGAATACCAATTGAAATTGAGCAGATTCTCAGTTTCTCCCTGGTTACAGCTTTTTTTAACATATCTGCAAGATTCTAGCTAGTGTGTATCTTTTCCAGCTTCAACTGTCCATCTTCCAATGCTGACCGTATAAAATGGTACTTGAGTTGTATATGCTTAGTCTTCAAATGAAATGCAAAGTTATTTGCAAGATGTATGGCACTCTGGCTGTCACTATATAACCTTCCCAACTCCTGCTTCTTACCCAATTCATCCAGACACCTTTGTAACCAAATTGTTTCTTTACTAGCCTCTGTAGCAGCAACATACTTTGCTTTTGTTGTTGAAAGTGCAACAACTTTTTGGATTTTTGAAACCCAACTGACAGTTGTTCCACCTACAGTAAATACATATCTTGTAGTGCTCCTCTTGTTATCTCTATCACCTTCCATATTTGCATCAACATATCCCTGTAGAGCAATGTTTGAACCAAGAAAGCATAATGCTTGATTTGTGGTACCTCTCAAATACCTGAGAATCCACTTCACTGCCATCCAATGTTCTTTTCCTGGATTGTTTATGTGCCTACTGACAACTCCCACTGCATGTGCAATATCAGGCCTTGTGTAGACCATTGCATACATTAAGCTTCCAACTGCTGATGCATATGGAACTTTAGACATATGAACCATTTCTTCCTGAGTCTTGGGACACACCTCCTTACTTAATTTGAAATGGCTAGCCAAAGGTATACTAACTTGTTTTGCATTTTGCATATTAAACCTTTTCAACACCTTTTCTGTGTACTCACTTTGAGACAATGTTAATTTGCGATTCTTCTTGTCTCTAGTTATTCTCACACCAAGGATTTGTTTTGCAGCACCCAAATCCTTAATTGCAAATGAGTTTGCCAATTTCCTTTTGAGCACATTTATTTCGTGCATGTTAGAACCTGCAACAAGCATGTCATCTACATACAATAACAATATAATATAGCTGCCATCATTTTGCCTTTTGAGATAAACACAATGATCAGAATGACACCTAGTATAACCTTGTTCAGACATAAACCTGTCGAATTTTAGATACCACTGCCTTGGAGCCTGTTTTAAGCCATACAAGCTCTTCTTCAACCTTCACACTAGTTTCTCCTTCCCTTTTACCTCATATCCTTTTGGTTGTTTCATATATATCTCTTCCTCCAAATCCCCATGGAGAAAGGTTGTCTTTACATCTAATTTCTCAAGATGCAAATCTTCAACTCCTACTAGACTTAGAATAATTCTAATTGAAGTCATTTTCACAACAGGAGAAAATATTTCATCAAAGTCCATACCCTTTTTCTGTGCAAACTCTTTCATCACAAGTCTAGCTTTATACCTTTTCCTACCTCCATCTTCTTCCTTCAACTTGTAAACCCATTTATTCTGCAATATTGTTTTACCTGCAGACAACCTGACTAAGTCCCAAGTCTGGTTATGCATTAAGGAGTCCATCTCTTCTTCCATGGCTAGCTCCCACTTCTTCTTGCTTTCAACCTGCATTTCTTCTTCGTAACATTTGGGTTCACCAGAATCAGTTAACAATAAATAATATAATGAAGGAGAGTATGGTTCAGGGGGTATACTTATCCTGTTAGATCTTCTAACACCACTTTCAGGTGTTTTGGGTGCCTGTTACTGTTGTGTTGGTTGTTGTTGTTGTGTTTCTTTATTATTATTATTTTCAGGCACCTTTACTTTTTCAGTGATCTCATCAAGAACTGTGTATTCCTTGTTTTCTTTTTCCTGTTTTTTTTCCTACAACTGATTCTTATACAAGACCTTTTCATTGAGTATTACATCTCTGCTCCTAATGATTTTGTGATTTTCATAATCATATAAGTGATAACCAAAATCATTAACACCATATCCAATAAAGGTACATTTCTTTGAGTTTACCTCAAGCTTTGTTATATTTTCTTTATTAATATGGACAAAGGCTTCACAACCAAAAGTCTTTAAAAAAGAGTAGTTTACCTTTTTACCTATCCATGCCTCCTCTGGAAT
>APFE031472275.1:43586-68478 GCA_000404065.3 Pinus taeda
ATGATTGTCCTGTTCATCCTTTCTAACACACCATTTTCTTGTGGTGTTCCTGGAACTGTCTTCTCTCTACGAATTCCATTCTCTGAACAGTACCTATCAAACTCTTTGCTGCAATATTCACCTCCATTATCTGATCTGAGAAACTTCAACCTTTTTCTTGTCTCATTTTCAACCAAAGCTTTCCATTTCTTGAAAGTACCAAATACATCAGATTTATTTCAAATACAATAAATCCAAGTTTTTCTGGTTGCATCATCAATAAAAGTAACATAGTAATGAGAGCCACCAAGAGATGATACCTTCCCCATACATCTGTATGCACAAGCTCTAATTTTTCGCTCTTCTTTTCTTTCCCAAATCCAAGGAATCTGACTCTCTTCTGTTTTCCATAAACACAATTCTCATAGAATTTTAAATCAACATGCTTCAAACCTGGAAACAAATTTCTTGAGTGAAGAATCTGCATCCCCTTCTCACTCACGTGTCCAAGCCTATGATGCCACAATGTCGTATCTTCTCCTGTAGAGGTTAAAGCATTCAGAATTAGAAATACCATTGCATAAATACAATGTACCAACCTTTCCTCCTTTCGCTATTACCAGAGATCCTTTAGTGACCTTCCAAGTTTTATCTGTGAAAGTAGTTACGCAACCTTCACCTCCCAACTGCCATGTTGAAATCATATTTTTCTTTAGATCTGGAGCATGCCTTACCTCCTTCAATAGCCATTCATTTCCATTCTGCTGTTTTATGAAAACTGTACCCATTCCAACGATTATACAGGGTTTATCATCACCCAATCAAACCTGTCCAAAATCTCCTTGAACATAATCATGAAAAAAAAAATTATCAGGTGTGGCACGGAATAAAGCCCCTTAATCTACCACCCAGGCATCAACAATATTTTCTAAAGAAAGAATCAAAGCATCTTGCAACACATCAACAGTCACATTCGCTTCATGATTGTTTTCTTGCTGCATGTCTCCTTCTTTTCCCTTCTAAGACTTGCAGTTTTTCTTCAGGTGTCCTTTCTTCCCGCATTTCCAGCACACTATCCTCGATCTGGACTTGGATCTGCCTTTTCTTGACTTACTGCGATATCCTGAGCTCTTTCCTCTTTCCATTTTTCTTCCCCTAGTCTCTGCATTCAAAGCATTACCTGATGTCTCACCGTAGCTTTTCCGTCGCATTTCCTCGCTAAGGATTGCACCAAAAACATCATCAAACTTTAAAGCACTAGATCCAGAGACAGAGTTACTAATGGCCATAACTAAACTATTCCAACTTTTTGGCAATGAGCACAGAAATAACAGAGCCCTAACTTCATAATCAAAAGTTACCCTTACAGAACTTAACTGACTTGTAACTGTATTTAAGTCATTAAAATGGTCTGCAACAGATCCACCTTCTAACATCTTCATATTAAATAAACGCTTCATAAGAAATACCATATTTGAGGCCGAGGGTTTTCCATATAGTTTGGCCAATGCCGAAATTAAACCCTCTATTGCCATTTCCTTTTGAAATATAAATGCTACCGATGCTGCTAGGCACAGCGGTATTGTTCCAAGTGCCTTCCTGTCGAGAATATCCCATTCTGTGTCTGTCATACTCGTCGGCTTCTTTGTCTTTCTGCTTAATGGTAGGTACAGATCTCTCTGATACATATAATCTGCAATCTGCATCTTCCACAGCTGGTACTTTTGGCCGTTAAATTTTTCAACCCTAAACCTACCATCTTCCGCCATTGCTCCCACTCGAACCAAGAATCCTTCTCTCCTACGAGTTTATCAGCCAAATAGACCTTCGACTCTGATACCAGTTGTTAGAAAATTATATGCTACAGAGCAATGGAACACATAGAATATTGCATAAATATAAACACAGGAAATGCATAAAACTAGAGAGACACAGATAGACATGGTTCACCCAGTTTGGACTACGTCCACCTCGAACAGCTAGTCCTTCCTTTCTATTATCCAACAAAATGAAGAGACACAACCTATAGCAGATCCGCTGTAATATCCTCTGTTTTCTCTCACAGTCTCACCTCTTTGTTTCTCGCTCGGAGAATACACGTCTATTACACAGTCTCAATGCAATTCCCTCATACAAAGAGAGGGGTTGCCTTCTAGGGCAAAAAACCCTAAACTAAACATAAGTTCTACCGTCGGATCATCCACCTAATGAACATCCCAGATTGACTAGAAATTACTATACTTTTACAAGGCAATTTTACATCTATTTTTAGCTTCGGGGACATTGCCCCCGAAACCCTGCCGAGATCGCTAGCCCCTAGACCCCCAGCGTGGGGGATTGGCCCCCCTGGACCCCTGGGGGGACAGTCCCCCCCGCACCCCCCCGCGTGGAGGGGTGTACAAACTTCCTGGGGTATACATCCGGCTGAAACAAAGACCTCTAAATAATCATGCTCCACACCCAACAAGCTAACACAGAGGCAAGGAATCCACCAATAGGGTTAAATGGAGACAAAGGCACTGCACAAATCCCAATGTCTGATAATGAAAGCTGATGTCGAACACAAGGGAAACCACTCAGTAAAAAACCCATGATACTGATCGATGTTGAGCACAAGGTGACCTATCAATAATAAAAATAGGGCCAAGGTGCAGCTCTAGGCCTATCCTCAAAGCAATATGTCATCATCGATAAGGACAAGGCCCGCTGGCAAGAACTCAATGGAGACCTTCTCAAACCGGCACGAGTAAAGGACCAATATAACTAATGTGATGACAAACAAGACACTGACAACTAGGGATGGCCGACTAAAAAATAGGTCAAGACACACCGCAGAGAGGCTGACTCAGGATTACTTCCCTTGAACAAAAGCACGACTCAATGATGACCATGTGGCAGCATATGATAACTATGTATAAGTTCATTATGCAGGAGGCACAACGAACTCTCCATATGATTGGAAGATATAACCAATTGGAGGAGAATTGACTTAATAACAAGGTTACAACGTACCTAAGTCAACCTAAATCCCATCCAAATGGAGGAGAGACTTTCTTTTGAGTGTTTTGTTCAAGGGTGACACGACTAACTCTAGCTACCAACAATATATGGAAATGTTGTCCCGTTCCCGCTCTTTTTTGTAATATGTAATTTTTTTGTCTTTTTATTTAAGTTGAAAAAAGAATAAAAGAATGCTATAGTATAGTAGAAAGAACGCCTGTCAGTGAAACAAATGATCTAGTTCCTGGGATGGGAACATTCCTATGTTCAATGCAGGGAGGAGAAGCTGGTCAAGGACACTCAAAGGGATGTTTCTTCCATAGGTATGAGAGTGTGTCAAGTTGCAGAAGCTAAGGGATTGCAAGTTTGACTTTTGCAGAAGACATGGTAAAAAAGTGGCTTAAACACGAGTCCAAGTGAAGCCAGCTCAAGGCCAAAAGGTGCAAATGGTCAAAATGCAATGCAGTAGTACAACTCAACACAAAGGAGCCTCTAGGGTATACGGCCAGAATGAAGTGAAGAAGCAAAGAGGAATGAGTCTTCAACATGTAAGTCATGGCGAGACTAGAGAGGACTCTCAAGCCTACTCAATGAAACAACATGGTCAACCAATGTCAGTGAGGTGCTAACTACGATTCCCATGTAAAGGATGGCTCTACCATCGTGTCATGATTTAAAAATTGACGAGTGAACATGGTTTACTAACCATAACACGATGGGATCGACCCTATGGCAAGAGTATTGAAAAATGGAGGCTAGTATGTAAAATGCAACAGAAAAAATGGTTTCCCTAACCTATATGCCAGTGACTAAACGATACCTGCCATGACGGGTCAGCACTCATGGAATCGATGTGAAATTTCTGAAAAATGTCCAAAATGTCCTGAAAAACAACCTATTCCTGACAATCCAAGCTCACAAGTTAAAAGATTCATGAGACGGAAAAAATCAAGTTTTGAAAAAAAATTGACATTTTCAAAGCTTATAAAATGACTTTTTGACTCACCATTTGGACCATTTGTGTTGAGAGAAAAAATTGTGGAGAAAAAAAAGAAAACTTGCCCCCAAAGAATTGGATCGTTCAAATTATATAAAAATCATCAGGTAACCCCCAATATTAGCTTGCATTACTTTATGATTGTTTTTAGAATTTTTTATTGAGATTTCACCGTAGGAATTTATGTTAAAAATTTCAATGCGGCATATACGTGGGTTGGATATTATAAACCCACGTACACGTAAGCCCTACACACGATTGTGTATGAAAGGGACCCACATATACGTGGTTTGAAATTTAAACACAAAAAACTAATGTTAGAAATCTATTTTCTTTCAGGATGATAATCATCTGGAGAGAGAGAGAGCATACTGCCATTGATAATGAAGTTATGAATGATGAGCAGGCCTTAGATGCATTGAGGGGATGCGGTTTATTAAAATATTTCAAAATTCCTAATATGAAGGCCAACACCCGCTTTCTTGAAATGTTAATCCATTACTAGAGTATCGAAGATGATCCTTTTATGATTGATCAAATTCCATTGAGGATAGAGGTAGAAGATATTTACTTTATCACTAGTCTCTCTTGGAGAGGAGAAGTTGTACACTCGACTGGCCGAACAAGAGGTAGTATTTCAGTGGAAGACTACGTACATATATACTGTCTGAGGCATCCAGAGAAGATTAGAAGCCAAATTCCAATAAAACATGTAGAGAGTTTTTCCCTGAGGATCTTACTGTTCACGATAGCCAAGATAAATGGATCAACCTCATTGCACCAAGCATCATGACTATCCATGAGCTTGGCTGTGGAGTTTCTCACTACAGTTTTTGATTGGTGTACACCTCTTCTTACTAACATGAAGAGCCAGTTGTCCTCCATTCAGAAAGGACAGACCAAGAATTTTGGATACGAGACCATTTTGTGCTCCTTTTTCTTCAAGAAGGTTCCAGGGCTATGTCCGAGAGTATCAACTTCTATTAGTAGCCCTCGAGATCCTCGGATGGGCAAGTGGGCTGACCTGATGAAATGCCTTGGAGGCAGAGATGTGCCGAGGACTGCTTTCGATGATGAGTTCTTCTCCTGGTGGGAACAAAAAATCATTGCTGTGGACAACTATCCCTATGCTGGCATGGATTTCATAGGAGATCCAGGTTTGGTGCTACCACCAAACACAGCATGGGGAGAGATAGGTAACCATTTTTTTAAGTTTTATCAATTTTTAATATTTTTTTTTCAACTATGAAAATGAACTTAAAGATATTTTTTATGGGATTAAAATATTGATATAATGATCATGTTCCAGATGTGGGTCCGGTACGACCAGATGGATTTCTGTGGCACAGGCGTTGCGAAAGAGGTGCCAAAGAGGTGGCTGCAGAGACAGAGAGGGTCTTATACACAGTCCAACAAAACTTGGTGAGATTGACTCACCAGGTACCGATGGAGGCCGTAGAAGATCTACCTGAGGATATGCAGCGTCGTGTGGTAGGAGTGCCACGCGACTGGGTTCGCCTTTTTCGGCGTGTGGCCAAAGCAGTAGTCACCTACTTAGTCGCTCATCCTAAGCCGGGTCATTAGATGTACTGGACATGATTATGGACATTTAGTCCCGATTTCGTATATTATTTTTGAAACACTTTATGTACAAATGGGCGATTTTATGATATATGTATATACAGTTCCATATTTTTTATGTTTTCTTTTATCTTGATGAATGAATGATATGCCAATCTAATGGTTGAGTAGCGATGGAATACGCTAACGAATTGTCAGATCGTAGAATGTGAAAATAAGTAATAAAAACAAATGATATTTGCAACACCTTCACTCGAAAAAATTGGCAATATAAATAAGGATCCCAAACTTGATAAATGTTATTCAATTGTGACACTACCAGCTATGAGTCAAGATACACTACCAACGAATAAATTCCATAAGAAATAGCTTCGGATAATAAATTACTGGTGGCAGTATATTTGGCAATATTATTTGACGCAGAACCAATACATACTCCCCTTGACACTATCAACTGACCAATTGGATAATAAATCACCCAAGCTGCGGAAGTAAGATTCCGAGTGTGCCAACTAGCACCATCGAGGAATCCAAAATATACCAATTCATTCATCAACACCTGCCAAAGCAAATAAAAAAAGGTGTCGATATAACAAAATCTCTCGATACGATATGTACAAAAATACAAAATATACAAAGAAGCCATTGCTCGGCCGTAACCTAAGAAAAGTACTTCTTGAGGTAGAGCCCATTTCAGGGCTCTGCCAACTTATTCCCTTCAAAATCGACTAATTCATAATCCCCTTTTTGTAAAACTCATTTCACTATAAAGGGACCATACCACATAGACTTGAATTTGCCTGCCCCCAAGGCTTCTTTATCTTGGTCATAGACCAAGACAAGGTCGCCTTCAGAAAAGACTCAAGGATGGACAACTTTATCATACTGAGTTTTAACCCTTTTCTTATGAGCCTCATTGATTGTGGTAGCTTCTCGACGCTACTCATTGAGATGTTCCAAATGAAGGAGGTGCTCTTCGAGCCTAGAGGTATTTCGAAGGAGCTCAACAACTAGCTTAAGAGATGGAATTTCACATTCAACAGGAAAGATATATTCCAACCCGTAAACTAACTGAAAAGGTGTAAAACCGGTGGTAGTATTTACCGAGGTTCGGTAAGCCCTGAGAGCCGGATACAACATGAAATGCCAATTGGAACGATTTTTGTCAATTGTTCATTGCAGGATCATCTTGAGGGACTTATTCACGGCTTCGACTTGCCCATTGGCTTGCAGATAATATGGAGACGAATGCTCCTGCTGGAAGCCCAATTTAAGAGCCAATTCGGACATGAGTTGGTTCTGGAAATGACTGCCATGATCAACGACAATCTCTCTCGGGATACTGAAATGATAATTAATCTGATTGAAGAGGAACAATGCCGCTATTTCACTATCATTTTTATAAGTGGGCATGGACTCAACCTACTTTATAAAGTAGTCTATGGCCACAATAATGTACTTGTGATTCGTTGTTGAAGGTGGATTACAAGTAGTAAAGTCAATACCCCACTTTGTAAAAATACCAACAGTGATAACATGGAAAAGAAGAGCGGGATGTGCATGCATCCTCCGAGTATAGACTTGATAAGGGTGGCAACATTTGACCGCTTCGATACAATCTTTGAAAAGCGAAGGCCAAAATTAGCTGGAACGCAAGATTTTTTGGGATGTTGCAAGCCCAAATAGATGACCACCAGAAGCTCCAATGTGGCAATCATTAAGTACAGACTCTGCTTCCTCTAAGGTTAAACAATGCCGAAGGATTGAATCAACCCCTCGGCGATATAATGGATCACCAATGATGACATAGTTCTTAGCCAAGTGACGTAATTTTTTACGCTCATCCTTAGAGGAAGCAGGAGGGAACTTTGAAGTCTGGAGATAGATTATGATATCTCCATACTAGGGATTTTGTGAAGAGATGAGGAACAGATGTTCACCGAGGAAACTTTCCTCATAAATAGTATCTTCTCCACAAGGTATCTCAAAAATTAATGCTTCAAAAACCAATGACTTCTTAGACTTGGCCGACAAGAACTCAAGATCGAATTCTTGTAAAATAACAATCCATCGATTGTATTTGCCCCCAATCACTTGCCTACTGAGGACAAATTGGAAAGAATTGACCGCCGCTAAGACAATTTTTTTTCACAGCAGAATATAATGTCGAAGCCACTGGACAGCATGGATAGCTTCCAAGGCTGATTTCTCAACCGGAGAATAGCGTAGTTCAGGGCCTACCAATCCTCAACTCAAGTAGTAAATCACATGTTCTGTGAGAGCATCATCTTCCTGAACCAAAACCATACCTATGGTTGATTCTGCAGCTACAAGATATAAAAGGAAATCTCTACCATAATCCGGTGGACTCAAAAGCGGGGAAGAGATTAACGCCTGCTTCAAGAGATCAAAATATTGTTGCACAAAGTCATCCCAAAAAAATGGAACTCCTTTCCTGAGCAAACACATAAATCCTTTAGTTATCTCAGCATAGTTCGCTACAAATCCTCTCAAGAAATTTGCCTTCCCCTAAAGACTTTGAAGTTGTCGGATGGAAGACGGGGGAAGCAATTGAACTGTTGCCTCTACCTTGAAGGGATCAACTCGAATCCCTTTGGTTGAAACTATGAACCCTAACAACCGACCAGATTTAACCATGAAAACACACTTATTTGGATTCAACTGGATCTTGTAAAATCGACATCTCTCAAAAACCAACCAAAGGTGACTAGGATGATCGATTCTTTTTCGAGAACGAACTGCTAAATCATCCAAGTATGCTTCGATGACATGCTTGATGTCATGGAAAACGTATGACATGGCTTGCTAAAACATGGCTCCATCATTTTTAAGACCAAAAGGCATCTTTTTGTATGCAAAGGTACCCCAGGGACATATGAAAGTTGTCTTATGTTGGTCTTCTAGACGGATAGATATTTGATTATAACCAGAGAATCCATCCATGAAGGAGAAAATCTCATTACCCACACATTCATCAACTATTTGATCAATAAATGGTGTGGGGTAATTATCTTTCGGACAAGCTTTGTTGAAATCCCTAAAGTCAATGCACACTCGGATCATTCCTTGTTTTTTATCAACCGAGACTGGATTAGAAACCCAATCTATTAGAGGAACGGGGTATATGAAACCTGCCTTGAGCAGCTTTTCTACTTCAGCTTTAATCGTTTCTGCTTTCCTAGGATTGACCAGCCTAAGCTTCTAACGAATCGGCTTAGCATTTTCATACGTCTTGATCTCATGTTGAATGATGGATGGATCAATACCAGGGATTTCTTCATAAGACCAAGCAAATACATCCTGAAACTCTTTAAAGAGGTTGGTGTAAATTTGAATCTCTTCAGTGATGAAGACGTTTTCTATCACATTAGGGTTCCTAGAGATGTTTATCGGTACGGTTTTTGAAATGACTGACATGTTACCTTCGGCATGGATGTGTGTTGGAGCCAAAGGATTTGAAACCATACAAACATTGCTAGTAAGAAAATTGGAGAAACTAGATTCGAATTCTTGCAATGGGGGAAGAAAGTATGAACGATCGTGTAAATCTTCCTAAGGTCGATCTACACCTGTCATTGCTTCTAAGATTGCTTCCTCAAATGGTAAAACCATATCTAGGCAATCCAGAGCATAAGTAGAGTCAATGGTCCAAGTTGGGGCCACATAACCATCTAACTCTTCCTCTGAAAAAGGAGTAGGATGGTCGTCTACAAAGTTAACGATAGACTGATATCTAAGCTCTGTTACAAACATAAAGAATGCCATTCCACCGACTTGTCCTTCATCTAATGTGCTTGTAGGCAAAGGCAAGGTCCAAGGGTCTAAAAAATAATGAGTCCATAAGAACTCTTCCTGTGAAGACTCTTTGGAGGACGATTGGAATTGATTCTAGCTACAGGAGTGGGAAGATCAAATGTACCCATTAGTGAAGAATACATCCCAACTCCTAGACTCTCGATAGGTTGATGGGGGTTATCCACCAATGGACCATTAGAATCCGAAGTTGCACGAGGGTCAACTGGAGAATAATCCAATTGATCAACCTTAACAATTTTTCCCTCATAAGGAAAACAAAGGACTAGAAATAGAGTCGAAATGATGACATCCATTTCATAAATCCAATTCCATCCTAAGAGGAGATTGTAATCTAGGTTGGCATCAATGATTTCTACTTCGATATTAACGACCTTTCCTCCAACACATATAGGAAAGGTCGGGATAATCCCGTGTGGCCTATGAGAATGTCCGTCAGATGATGTCAAGAGTGTGGGTAAAGGAACAGCCGAAGGCGATCCAATGGCCTTCCAACATGACATAGACATTATGCATGTGGAAGCTCCCTCATCTATAACTATTCAAAAAATGTTAGTTTTCCGCTAAGTAGACTTTATTGGAAAAGCCATATGATGAGGAAGTCTCTTTTTGACATTTAGCATGTCAAAAGTGAGCACTAAGGAATTGTTTGGATCAACTGCCCCTATCGCTAAAAGTAAAGCACTTCGTTGAGCTGGACACAACTGGAGTACCTCTAAAGGAGACATAGCACATGGACTTTGAGCCAGATCCTCAAAAATGGAGTAGTTTTGGGCTGCCCTAGCGTTAGGGTTGATAGTAACCCGTTTGGCAGAACCTTTTGGTATCCGAGGTATAGACTCGACAAAGGGTCGCTCAATATGAAGTGGATAAGTAGTTACGGGAATAGATTTATCCTTGGATGTTTCATCTTCACCATAATCACATGACCATGTAGCCACATTGACATGAGAACCCATCATGAAATCATTTGAGGAATTGTCCCTCTCCTGGTTGCCCCCTACAGAGGTACCAGGGTTTGAATTTGCACTAGCAAGTAACTGCTGCCCTTGGGGGAAAGGGTTAGTTAAGACAACTTGGGAACTAGAAGACTCTTGTTGCACTAACAAGCATTGAGCATCTTGAATTTTCGGGCAGAGATGAGTCAAATGGTCTCCACTACATAACTTGCATGGAAACTTAACTCTCTTCTTAGACTCTTTTCCACCCTCACCAACATTATTGTCGAGTTATTCGCATTACCCTTCCCATCTTGATTCTTCTTTTTACCTTGTCCCTTCTTCTTTCCGTCAGAATTTTGATTCCCTTTGGGGTTAGAAGCCTGAACGACATTTACAGAAGAAGGTTGAGAAGGTGTAGGAGTAGACGATGTATCCTGATTGGAAGAAGAAGATTGTATAGAAAAATATTGCAATTGGCTCAGAAGGTTCATTGCGTTTGCATCAATCGATCCAACAATACCATCGGCATGTGGGCCTGACTTCAGTTTGGCTATATCAACTATGGATCTAGGAGCATCAGGCAAGATCTTCTGAAGAGTTCCAGACCGAGAATATATTAGTTCTAACTGCTAGGTGTGAAAGATAGCCTACTCTTCAGAATAAACTTCAGACATACAAACATCCTTGAACATCTCTAGTTGTAATGATTTTAAAAACCATTCGAGACGGAATTCAGGTGGAATTTCAGCTTTAATGAGCCTCTTTCTCCATCTCCATTCCTGGATATGATCCGAAATGTGAGTGGTCGTGTCTTGATGAAAATTGGCCAGAAGTTCAGTTCCAGCTTCGTAACAGACAGGAAACTGAAAATGGTTTAAGAAAATATTAGCCAAATTGGTGAAAGATGTAAAGGTGCCCCTTGGCCACTCTATATACCACTTAGCTGCATTTCTAGTTAAAGTGCACTAAAATAGTCTCAACCTAATCGAATCATCGATTAGGGAGTTAGATGAGCACCATAAATGGAACATGGTTACATGGTCGCCCGGGTTTTCACCACTCTTCCCTTCGAATTTTGGAATATTCGATGGAAGTTTGGTTGGGACTGGAGGCCAAGCCAGATTGTATCTGATTGGATCATTCATTAACTTAGTCAAGTTTGGTAGATTGAGCATGGCCAGAAAAGGAAGTCTCGAAGGCCCTTGGGGATTCCACCCATATTGGGCAGGGTTCCCGAAAGTCTGAAAAGAATGACCTAGATTTCGAAAGGCACCAGGTTTCCCAAAGTAACTAGTAGAACCTGTTGAACCAAAAGGTGAACCTTGTGGTCCAGCAAAACTCAAAGTTTGACTAACTCCAGCCAAAAAACCTCCGTAACCAGCAAAGTTTCCCCCTAACGAATTATTGTAAGGAGCTAATAGCCCTTGGTAGGGGTTCCCAGCATTAGCTAAGGGTGGAAAACTTCGATATGAATTGATCGAGGATTACGACACATTCCCTTGTTGGCCAAAAAATGGATTCCTAGTTCCGATCCCACTAACCGCAGGGTTAGTCCAACTCTAAAAAGAATTACTGCCTTGACTCGTGAAAGGAAAAGGCATAGACCCTACCATCGGATTGGAATGTGGTATATGACCACTTCCAAAAGGAAAACCCTAAAAAGAAGTCGATCCACTCATCATGGATGTGGAGGCAGTTAATGGTACACTTAATGGAACTGAAGGAATACCTTGAGAGGGCATTCCAAAAGGGAAGAATACAAAACTGGATGTTTGAGCTTGGGAACCTCCATTCGTTGACGGAATGGAAGTAGACCCAAACAAGGATGTGCTAGCAGTAGACCCAAATAAAGATGTAGAAGGGATGGAAATAGTTCCTCCCCCTTGCACTGATATAGGAGTCTACATACTCATAGCACTCATGGTGGATGCCATGCTTCCAGCAGTGGTCATCAAAGGCATGTTTGTGTGTGGAGCTAGGCTTGAAGGCCCGTGTATCAGAGTTTCGACGTATAACAATACATTCGGATGATCAGAAGCGAGAGGAGAATTCGGAGCTGCAATTGACTCTGAGAGCTCTTCTACTTCAATATTATCTTCCGACTGGAAGAGTACTCGAGAAAGAACTAGTGTGTTCCTCTCTAACTCTGTGGTAGTACAAGGTCTACCTTCTACATTGATGCCCCCAAGCGAAGGATCAATCCCCAATGCGCCAGCTACCACTGGTTGAAAACCACTTGTAGGATCACTCCTACACCTTCTAGGAGAAGGCTATGGACTCGCAGGTAAAAGCCCACGAAGTCTACGGGACCATCTAAGTGATCGGTCAACCAATTTGATTTATTTTAACAATATCTACTTAAAGACTCAAGAAAATTGAAAGCTACGCCGACTAGGAGCATAGAACACACACTAAAAATGTCCCTAAAGAATTCAGCAGTCAAACAACTTCCAAGTATTTCTGCTCCGGGTGATTAGGACCAGACAACAAAATACAAGAAAGTGAATAAAAAGGACCTTCCGAAAATAGACTGGGGTAATTACTCCCCAAGTCTACTAGCAAAGGTATCAGAGGTAGTTACGCTAACCTCCAGACAACAGCCTTTGTCAGTGCAAGCCCCCCAAGTTCACAAGGGTGCCCTCCAAAAGTACTGTTGAACGTGATGCAACATCAACCTCAGGTGCCAGGGGATTCTCCTCCACAGCCACCTGTGGAGATCCCTAGGATTGGCAACTAAAGGCACCAACTCATTTCATAATCCGGGCAGAACAATCATGAGGTAAGATTTGACAATTAAGAGAGGGGGTATCTCTCGTCCTTATCTTCACAAACCCTCGTGCTTAACTCCCAGTCATGGAGCTTTCCCGGTCTCCCTAATGCTATTGGATTTCACTCTTTATTCAGACTTCTATGCTTCACAATTTAGAGTTGCCTTGGAGAGTTTACTCTCCTCTCACCTAATCTAAGGCCCTAAATAAACCTAAAACGTGTTGGTGTATCTGATTGACAATATAAAAAGTTCTAGTTTATTTTATTAAGCGCTTTATTTTAAGTGGCTGTTCTTTTTAAGTCAAAGGGACAATATGGAATTTAAACTGATGGTGTTCATTATGACGCAAAAGAAATTAATGAAAAACTAACTTATATGCAATGCACTTGTTTGCTCTTCAATGAAAATCAACTTCTACTTGGGTTCTAAGAAACTTCTATAGAGAAAAACTTTTTTCCTTTTCTTTTCTTATAGAAGACTTCACACTCACAAAAAGTAAAAGTCTATTGATGTTCTAATGATGCAAAACTACCCTAATGCAAGGTGTACATGATGATGCAAAATTCTAGATTACTCTAAAAAGAAAATGAAAGCAATTTGTTTATAATCGAACTTAAGTGTTTTAAAGGAATAAGAATTTTGAACACAAAATTTTTCCCAAAACAAGAAGGACTAGTAAAAAGAATCACGAATCACTCTAAAAAACCAAAAGAAACCAAACTCAAATTCAGCAAAGAAAGCAAAAACAATGTTTTTGAAGGACTTTTCTTTTTCAGGAAACAATAAAAACAACTTTTCAAAAGCACTCAAAATGCTACCAAAGACTAAAAGACCGAAAGCAAATCACAAGGAAACTTTGCAAGTTATCAATTCAACACGAATAAAAACTTGAACAAAATAGGTGTTTCAACTTGCACTAAATGTTCGAAAAGTAGCAAAAAGAGTTTTGAGAGAACTGATCAATAAATCAAGAAAGACACACTTTCAAATTCATCAACAAGAAACTTTTGAAAAGCAAGAAAAAGTGAATGGCCAAAAAATTGACGGGAAGCAAAGCAAACAAACCATAAAAATGAGGTTTGACACTAAGATTGTAGACAATCTTTTGTTCAGGAAGACCAGAACAGTCAAGAACCTCTATAAGAAGCCTTGTGTGTTCAAACACAAATCATAAAACTCACTGTAAATCAAACCGAAGCCAAAAGCTTTTCAAAGCAGGAGAGAATTTGTAATAGTAAGCTCACTGAAAGATTAAATTCTGAAAATAGAAACTAACCACTCAGAAACCATACAGACCAAGAAACAAATCTTTCCAGAAAGAAATATTTAAAAAGATCATGCAAAAAATTATATATGCGACTGCGTCTCTACACAGTTGCGTGTACACGCTCTCCTGCCAAAAGAAACTCGTGTATACGCGGTTTTAGTTCACAGAAACAAGCGTGTGTACGCTTCTGTAAACAACCAAAGGTGCGTATATGAAGTTTTACAAGAAAAATAGAAAATGAGGCCTAATGAAAAAAATCAGAATTGAAGTATGAGTTCCTACAGGACCAGGCAGTACAGTGACAGCAAGCAAACTAAAAACTGAGCCCTGATTGGCACTAAATAACCCAAACTAGCAATAACGAGATTGTTATCCCTAGTGGAGTCACCAATTCCGTTGAGGGAATAAGTCCCCTAGTGCTTTGGGTCAGAACCCTAGCAGAGCAAGAGTATTCTACAGCAAGAAACAAGCATTCAACTCAGGCAACATGCTTAAACAAACTAACTATGCGAGGATGAACATACCCAGATGTCCTTCGTTTGGGTAGTTCTAGCCAGGGTTCAAACCCTCTGCAACTCCTAATGATCTTCGAACCTACAAATCAGCCAATTCAAATAAACATAGCAGCATATAGATAAAGCATTGTAGTGAAATCAACTTTATATTGTATAAGTAGATGATTAGTTATACATTGAAATAGTCATTCATATATAAACCATAAAAATAACATCAAATCATTAAACAAAGTTGATATCAAGAACAAGACAACATTTCTTTTATTGTAGAAAACTATAATAAAAACAAGGAAAGAGTTCACCTGAGTCTTCCTCTTCTGGCTCCAAGCGGAACCGTCCTCCAGGTCCATCCAATCCCAGTCTTCAACAGCCTCCTTCTATAACGAATACCCTAATATCTCTAAGCATATGAGAGAACATGAAAACTCAAGGAAACAAGGGTTTCCTGGACTAGGGGAAGTTCTTGAAGAATAGGGATTCTTCGGACTTGATGAGGAGATATTCTCAGTATAGTAATTCTATCATTTCTCTCCTCCTTAAGGCCTTCCCATTGAAGTCTTTTTATGCTTCTCCCAAATTAGTTTTTTAGTTGGGAAATAGTTGGGAATAGTTGGGCCACGGGCACTGATAGGTAATCAATAGGTAAAACCCGTGATCTCTGCCCATAGTTAAGACAATTTAATTCTTTTAAGTGTTTTAACACATATATGTTAGTTGGGTATAGACTGACCCGCATGTACACTCTTTTAACACAGGGCAAAGTAGTGTATAGGGAGTAAAACTCTTTTTTAAATATATTTGGACCAAGTATGGAAGGAGGGGTTGCCCTAGGCCATAAAGCAAGCATCACAAATACAAAGGGTGATATTTGGAGCTATAACACTTAATTTTCCCGCAGGGTATATGAAGGATCACGATCGACTTCCTGCTCATACATAGGTAATCTTCTTACAACCCTAGCCCTTTCAATTACTTATTTTGTCTTTTGTTTTTCGTAAGTATTTACCCATCAACTGACACTGCTACTAACTTAGCTTCTTCTTTTTAAAAACATTTACATGCTCGTTGTTCAACTAGGATTTTTTCCCAATACATGTCATTTCTCTCATTTTGTTAGGTACCAGGTTCTTTTCTCATTCCTTATCTATCGTGTGTCATAGGTCATCATGTTAGCAGCCAAACCTTTCCTGAGATTCTCGACATAATTTACTTTACTATTTTGGGTTGTTGGTCTTTTGCATTAGTTACAGAAGGATTTTATGTTCATGGTCCTATGACCTTCGAAAGCCCCTGGGGCTGAGAACAGATTAGGAATCAGGTTTATTCTTTGTTAAGCGATACTCTAGACTTTTACTTTGTAATATATGGGATATTTCACTTTCTATTTTTATTAGGTTACAGTCTTTCTCCTTGGTAGAAATTATTTTTAGTTTTAAGAATCTTAGTTATAGTCTTTAGAAAATAAATATGAGGTTGTAACCCTCTTCGAGTAGTCTTCTATTAACACTAAAGTCTTAGCATTTGTAATTTATTTTTGAATACAATTTTATTTTTTATTTATTTTTTATTTTTTTTCGGCAAGGGTCAGATTCCATATGGGTAAAATCTTTTAATTTCTTTGTTCAGTCTTGCAAGAATGAGGCTATATGCTGCGAAGTGCTTATGAATTGTTTAGGCTTTCATTTCTCTATGTAAAGTACATAAACTATTCATAAATTCAGTTTCTCATTAATTATTGAAAGTTTATTTTGTGTGAAACTATTCGTATGGATGTATATATACTCTACCCTTATTTTCTACTGGTAATGTAATTAATTTTTTTTACGATATTCCATTTTTATTTCCATTATTAAACTAATATTTTTACTAGTAAAGCTTATGGAAACCATTTGCCAACATAAAATAATTATTCAGAATGAAACAATTATGGAACCCATTTGTTTCTCAAGTATCAAGTATGTCGCAAAATTATAGGGTACATAATGCTCCTTTAAACCAATGAGAATCAATTCACTCTACTAAGACTCTCCGTGAACCAGCTTTATACTTAGAACAATTACAGAATAAACACCTTAATGGGTCCAACGTAGGACTCCTCTGATCCCAACCAAATTCAGTATAAGGATTTAAACTGACTTCTTTGATCCCAACCATATTCAACTTAGGGTTTTAAACTGAGCACATATGCTTTAGTTGGAATTCCACTTGTCAACAACCTCAATTATTCCTCATTTGGCAGTGCCTTGCCTCCCTCTACAATGTCCTGTCAAAGGTATTCTATTATACTCTGTCTCTTCTTCAAGGTTGTCTCAGGTCTATTTTTTTTCCTCTTGACTTCCTTTTCCCAAATTGAGATGGTTTATCTCTTAGGGAGAATAGTTTGGGCAAGTTGCCTTTGCCCATAATTGTTTTCTATTATTCTAGAATATGAAACTTTCTTACAACATTACAAAGTAACTCAAATATTTACGCATTTATCGAGGGGTATTACAAAGCATCCCTTATTTATGAGCCTTGGGAATCAACTTAATATATATTTAAATTATTTAAATTTCACAACTAAAATTTATAATTTTAATCACTTATTTTTAAATTCTAAACCATATTAACTAAAAAATACAAAATACGATCAACTTTATGCGAAGAAAAACACCGGAAAGTATAAGATTAAAGGTGTTGTCTACCTACACCACAAATTCATCGAGACAACAATCTTCTTGCCGAAATGGCAAGAAGGAATTCAAAAATCAAAAAGCTGGACTGTTTGAATCATTTTTTTTATGGTGGAAATGGAATGAGTGCCTTCAAGAACCCGTGGGGCACCAAAATCCTGAAGTTTGACAGTTGTAACCTATATTTTCAAAAATTTATGCCGGATTTTGTCATAATCTTGCCGAAATTTTCTTTATTTATAGGGATAATTTGTGGATTTTTTAGACTACGCTTGAGATTAAATACCAAAACGTATAAAATTTAAAAACTACAACCTTTAATAACATTTATTTTGTATGAAAAGAAATCTTTCAATGATAATCTCATACGAGATAATATTGTCGAGCTGTTTTGAACGAAGTGTGGTTCATCTTCAGTAGAAGATGATAAATGAGATCTTAGTATCAAAATAAATAGATGTAGAGAAGTGCTAACTAGCCATTAGAATGTAACAACTATTTTGAATCAAGAATTATTATTAATAAAGAGTATAGTTATAATATAAAAAATGGTCAAATTTAATTATTCCAAATTATAAAAATTAAAAGAAGGTATTTTAACTAGAAACAAATAATATAGTCACAAATAATAAAATAAAATGAATGAAATCAATTTTATTATATAAACATTTTATTAACAAATAAATAATAAATAAAACTAATTATAATATTATTAAAACAAGAGGAAGGTCATCTAACCAGAATTAAATATTTAAGTATTGAGGGTCTTTCGTAGTGCATTATACTAGATATCATTTTTTGGGATTCAACTGTGTTAAGAAAGTCATTCATCTATGACCATTTCCATGAGAGGTAGTCATAACTGACTAATTACTCATGATTTTTGAATAGTCCACTTAGCACTCATTGCATCGGGTGATGCTCACAGGGTTAGCAAGCTAAGTGGGCTTGATTGTGGGGAAAACTCCACGGTTAATCATGCTTGAGCCAGAGGTGATCTTGGATGGGTGACCTCCTAGGAAGTCCTAGTTACCGGGTGCAAGCCCCGGAAGTGATAATTGACACTATGTGATTCATTTCACTAGTTTCAATCCCACTTCTTCAACCCTGTGAGCATCACCCGATGCAATGAGTGCTAAGTGGACCTCGTGGAAATAGTCATAGATGAATGACTTTCTTAATGCAGTTGAATCGCAAAAAATGATAGCTAACAGAATTAAATAATATAGGCAAACATAATTGTTTATCAAAATAGAAAATAATAATAATAATAATAATAATAATAAAATGAAAACTTAGGAAGTTAGGGTAGAGATCCAACACTTGTTAATACTCCAACCATTGTCTCTATTAAGATTGATTGCTCTCTTTTCAATTTTCAAGGCCTCCCTAATGATGATGAAAATGGTCAATCCTTGCAATGACCCTAGCCTCTTCGATGCAGATGTGATGAATGATTTTTTTTTGCATGTTCTTCCAAAGCGGAGGAATGAGACCTTCCATGTTTGATGTCAGCAACGTGGTCGTAAATCCTCAAATTTATTGATTGACCAATTTCACCAATGTATGGAGTCCCACAGGAACATGGAATGATGTAAACACATTTCCCATCTCTGGGGTTCACAAGGTCCTTAACTGATCTTAGAGAGCTCCAAATAGTGTTAAGGGGCCTAAATGAAGGAACCTTTTGCTTTTTCAGGATCTTTGCAATCTTATTTGTGGTCCCTTGAATAAACAGAAGATGCACTCTAGAAAGTCGATTCTTAAAATGGTTCTTATTTCTAGGACCTTTTTCAGCTTTAAGGAAAGCTCTAAGACATTGATACGTGCTATAACCATTCTTTTTAAAAACATTAATGAGTTGAGCCTTTTCATGTTTGAGGTGGTTTTCATCAGAAACTCATAACATCCGAGTGACTAAGGCGTTGAGAACACGTAGCTTTTGAGCATGAAAATGATGCAAACTAGCATGAAGATATTGCTTCGTGTGAGTTTTCTTCCAAAAAACCTGATGAGAGAAAGAGCCATCATCCCTTTTTGAAATAAGAACATCGAGGAAAGGCATACTACCATCAAATTCACATTTCATAGTGAAATTTATTGAACTAGATTGAATGTTAAGATGTTGGAAAAATAGCTCCAACTTTTCTTTGCGATGAGACTAGACAACACAAGTGTCAGCGACAAACATTTTTCAAAGTTCGGGTTGGAATAACGTGGATGACAAGACCTTGGATTCAAAGTCCTCCATGAAAAGATTAGCCACCACGAGGAAAAAGCATGAACTCATGACAACACCACAGATTTGTTCATAAAATTCCTCTTGGAAATTGAAAAAAGTAAGTAAAAGTGAGACAAATTTCATAAATCCTAATAGTGACGGAGATATTCTCAATAAGCTTCTTACTTAATGGAGCTAACAATATTAATTTAATTTAAAAAGGGAGTTGCATATTTCTGTGATACTAGAAGATCAACGGCATATATCTGGGTCTTGCCAAATAGAACATCGATCTGCCATCTGTAACATTTCCACTTCCACACTGGCTTGTTAATTTCGTTGACGGAATATCATTTATAATAAAGAAAGCTAATCGTTGTTCCTTTCGTTGATGGAATATTATTTAAAGGTTAACCCTTTATTTCACGGAATATTATTTATAGCCAACAAAGCTAATTTCAGCGCTGAGTTGTTCCATTCATTCACGGAATTTTGTAGATCTGAAGAATGAATTAGAAAGGCTACTGGCCGATATTATTGATGCTTGCATGGAGACAGTGGGTATCGCATTGGTGGACAGCTGTAGAACATGGGCACAAGATTTGGAGGAAGAGAAAGACGACAAATTTCTCAATGCAATTTACATAGTGGGTAAATCCAAGGGACTGCTGCAAGCGCTGAGATGGAAGGTAAAATTATTTTAGAATTGTTGTAACTTGTATCCTATTATTATACCGGGGTGGAAATTAAAAATATTTATTTTTATTCTCTTTAAACGTGATCGTATTAAATATTTTATAAATTGGTAAATATTGTTCAGCACAAAGATTGGGAAAAATACCATATATATATATATATTATATATTATATATTATATATAATATTATATATATATAGATATATATTTATATATATATATATTTCCATTTTTTAAATCAGGTATGAAATGAAATTTTAATGATAAAGAAATTAGGGATTTATTTTTTGCAATTTAATTGATGAAGAAACTAGAAATAGTTTATAGGAATGCAATTTAATTATTCAATCTTTTTCTCACTGAAAAGACAATGTCAAAGTTAACCCTCCCTTTACTGAAGATAATGTCCAAAAAAACTGATATTAACATAATGGGGTAACTATCTCTAATATCTCAATAAATACTACTATTTCAACACGCCAAAATTATAAATAAATACAACTCAGCATAGTAGTTTTCTCTCCTAAATACGTATTGTTGAGATTTTCTGTTTTATTAAATTGGGAAAAAATCTCATGTAGGTGACAACAATAGGATTTGTTGCTATATTAGCTCCATTTTGTTGAGAAGGAGTTAATGCATCCTATATTTGTTGTGAGAGAATTTATGATTCAGTTTTATACTCCTAGCTATAAAATATAGGCTCGTACAGGATGTTGGGATTGTAGAGAGTGTGTGAGGAAACAAATTTGTTGTAATCTCCTGTTGAATAATAAGATTGCCAATGCCTCTGTTTTGGTGGATGTAGCCCAGATTGGTTGGGTGAACCACGTTAAATCCTTGTGTTATCTTTGTATGATTTTTGTGTTGTGTACGCCTTTTAAATTTCCGCTGCGCATTGTTTGCTCCAACAATTTGTATCAGAGCATGTTGAGGAGCTAGTGCGTGTGACAAAGTTGCAGAAGGCGGTTTCATCAGGAAAAGTTGCGCCAATTTTTGATAGAGGAACGGGTTGGCGGGCTTTATTTTGGAACAGTTGCGCCCATTGGCGCGGTTCCAAAAGCAATACTTGTGCTAGAGCGCCAGTTTCCCGATTGGCGTGGAATCGACGGGTTTAAGCGCGCCAATTTTGTCACTTACACTGTTTTTTGTTCTAGCGTGGATCTTCTGCTGTCAAGGAAGCGCCAAGTCCCTTTCAGCGCGCCAAACAAGGATCGTTTTGGTAAAACTGCAATTTTGTTATTTGTTTTAATTGTAATCTGCAGTTTTTACAGCAGAGGGATTGTATGATAAGGTAAAGGCAGCATAGTATAAGGCAAAGGCATTTTTTAAATATTAACTTTATTTATTAAAAGATGGAATTGGAGATTGTGTGTTTGATACAATATGGAAAAAACTCAAAGTGCTCGTTTTGAGATCGAGAAGTTCAATGGCAAAAACAACTTCAAGATCTGGAAAGTGAAGATGTATGATCTACTTGTGCAACAAGGCGCGACGAAGGCGTTGATGGGAAAATCCAAACAGCCTTACAACATGACTGATGATGAGTGGAGCGAATTGGATGAAAGAGCATTGAGCGGTATTCGACTGTGTTTGGCGGATGATGTTTTTTTTAACATCATGTCAGAGAAAACTGTTGCTGGTTTGTGGATATAGCTTGAGAAACTGTACATGACAAAATCCTTAACCAATAGGATTCTTCTGAAGTGACAGTTGTACAGTTTACGAATGAAGGAAGGTACATCTATTACTGATTATTTGAATACCTTTAATACTCTCCTGGTGCAATTAGAAAGTATAGAAGTAAAATTTGAATCAGAAGATAAAGCTATAACTTTATTATGCTCGTTGCCCGAGTCATGGGATCATTTTGTTACTCCTATAAGTCTTAGTTCATCAGAAACCCTTGAGTTTGATGATGTAGTTGCATCTTTATTATCTGAAGGAACAAGGAAAAGGTCAAATTTAGAAACCTCTACATCAGAAGCAATGATGGTCAGAGGTCGTTCTAAAGAAAGACACTTCAGTAGGCACAGCGACTCGCGTTCAAGATCGAAAGGGAAGAAGAGTAAGGTAAAGTGTTTGTTTTGTGGCAAATCGGGACATTTGCAGAAGGACTGATGGAAGCAACAACAAACTTCTAAAGAAGACTCTTCGATGGAGAAGAAAGAAGCAAACACGATAGATACAGGTTCGGCATCCGGTTCAGGTATAAGTGATGAATTTTTATCAGTTAATTTGTCTAATCATGATCAACATTGGCTGTTAGATTCTGGTGCATCAAATCACATGTGCATTCATAGAGAATGGTTTAAGACTTATAAATCAATCAATGATGGAGTCATTTACATGGGAAATGATGTCACATGTAATATTGTGGGAATTGGAAGCATTCAGCTGCAAATGTTTGATGGGACAACTAAAATTTTAATTGATGTAAGACATATACCTGAATTAAGGAAAAATATCATTTCACTAGGAGCACTTGACACTAATGGATATAAAACTGTTATTCAAGGTGGAGTAATGAAAATTTATAAAGGAATTTTACTAGTAATGAAAGCAAAGAAGGTTGGAAATCTTTTTCAGTTAGAAGGAAGAACAGAGTCAGATCATGTTTCTATAGTGTCTGAAAATGATAGTAGTTCTATTCGTTTATGGCATCAAAGGTTGGGCCATATGAGTGAAAGAGGTTTAAAGATTTTGTTTGATCGTAAGTTACTTCCTAATCTAAAGTCTATTAAGTTAGATTTCTGCAAACATTGTCTGTTTGGGAAACAAAGCAAGCAGAAGTTTAAAACTGGCAAACATACTAGTAAGGGAATCCTTGATTATATCCATTCTGATGTTTGGGGTCCATCCCCTACAACCTCATATGGAGGATCGTCATATTTTGTATCTTTTATTGATGATTTCTCTAGAAAAGTGTGGGTCTATATGTTAAAGAGGAAGTCTGATGTATTTATAGTTTTCAAACAATTTAGAGCATTAGTAGAAAACATCACTGGAAGAACCATAAAATGTTTAAGAAAAGACAATGGTGGTGAGTTTACTTCAAAGGAATTTGACAATTATTGCAAGGACGCTGGGATCGAAAGACATAAAACCACTGTATATACTCCTCAGCAAAATGGAGTTACTGAACGCATGAACAGGTCTCTTTTGGAGAGAGCAAGGAGTATGCCAAGTAACACCAATTTGCAGAAGGAATTGTGGACAGAAGCGGTGGCTATAGCTTGTTATGTGATAAATCGATCACCATCAATGGCGATAGGATGCAAAATTCCTCAAGAGGCATGGAAAGCTCATCCTTGTGATTATTTTAAACTAAGATTTTTTGGTTGTGATGCATATGCTCTAGTGCCGAAACATCAGCGTTCTAAATTAGATCCTAAATCAAAAATATATATCTTTATTGGATATGGTGATGGAACAAAGGGATACAGATTGTGGGATCCTACTACTCACAAGATCATCATTAAAAGAGATGTTAAGTTTAATGAATCCTCTCTTGCACATTTAGATGTAGATAATAAATTGAAATAGGATAATGTATCTAAGTTTCAACACATTCAGTTTGAAACCAGTTCTGATGATAGTCAAGATGAACATGGTTCAGATCCAAGTTATGAACAAGTTTCAGATACAGATCATGAACAAGTTTCATATGTAGATCATAAACATGTTTCAGATGCTAATCATGAAGAAGTTCCTACAGATAATAATCAGCAAATTGTGGAAGTACCAGAAACATCTTTAAGGAGGTCTACAAGAATGAAACGACCTCCTAAAAGGTATGATGATTATGTTACTTCAGTTGCGTTTACCACTAATGATGATGAACCTTTGTGCTATCAGGAAGCTGTAGAAGGTTCTAAAAGTGAAAAGTGGAAAGCAGCTATGAAGGACGAAATGATGGCATTACACAAGAATGGCACATGGGATCTGGTAGAACTTCCTAAAGACAGGAAAAATGTGGGATGTAAATGGGTTTTCAAATTGAAAAGGGGTGTTAATGATATAGAGGACAGGTACAAAGTGAGGCTGGTCGCAAAAGGTTTTTCTCAGAAAGCAAGCATTGACTTTCATGAAATATTTTCACCAGTTTTAAAAATAGTTTCAATTCGAATTGTATTAGCATTAGTCGCTTTACTTGATTTAGAATTACAGCAACTAGATGTTAAAACTGCATTTTTACATGGAGATTTAGATGAGGAAATTTATATGGAAGAACCAGAAGGGTTTGTTCAAAATCACAACAAGAAATTTGTCTGCAGGCTCAAGAAATCATTGTATGGTCTGAAGCAGTCGCCTCAACAATGGTACAAGAAATTTGATTCTTTCATGATGAGTCAAAATTATATAAGAAGTGAATATGATCATTGTGTTTACTTTAAGAAATTAAGTAATGACATGTT